>JAKCPI010029390.1:0-28056 GCA_023213315.1 Euborellia annulipes | reverse complement strand
CGTGCTAAAATTCAACCTGAATTGAATACTACAATTTGTGACCTTAATTAAGACCATAGGTTCCGTAGTCTATCCCTGAGGACCCTTTGAAGTCACGCTTGCCGCGAGACCGATTACAATACTTTCCCCATGCTTCGCATTGGATAAAGTAAAAAACTCACCCGGCATATGTGTATGTTTGCATCAAACAGAGGACAACCTCTTTTGTTTCTCTTTAGGAAGACATTGGTACTCCCCAAGTAGCTTGTTTAAATCCTTCACGAGTTTATTTTTCTATTACTCAAAATCATGAAAAAATGAAGTTTTATGAGTGACAGGCACGTCTCAGAATTTTTTTTTCACAAAACAACGATCAATGTCCATATCTTTACGAATCCTCAATTAGATTTATAAATCATGGCCACAAAATAATCTCTACTTAAAAATAAATATTTCAAGTATAGAAAATACCTCTCTTTTGATATAAAATGTAAATTGTTCATTGGCCATTCCCGAAAGTAACCCTCACAAACAGATACGAAATTTCATTTGACCGGCGTGGTATAGAAACTTGGTATTAATTCTATATAACATAGCAAACATAAATTCACAATACACGCTGTGTGTATCGAAAGAACAAAAGCCTCTTCTATATTTATTATATTATATTAAAAAAAAAAAAATTTATATCAGTTTTACTCTTCTACTCAAAACAGTGAATCGATTTCTATTCTAATAAATTTATCCAAAACCGAGGTGTATTGATTTATACAAAACAGACAAAAATACTCGGAGAAACATTTCCATAATATACCGGGTGTCTCATCAAAACTGTTCTGAAATTAATAAACAGTACCTGGCCACCGAGCGATGGTTCAATGGTTCCCACCATGCTTGAAAACTGCGAAAAGTGGGACCGAATAAGCTGCTTTATTCACCAAGTCCTCAGGACTAAAGAAGAAGAAGACAAAAATATGGTCTAAGATGAAAAAAAAACAAGCACTGGGATCCTGAAGAAATCCTACCGCGGTTCCGGGGGTCGATGCTTAACGGAAAAGTTGAGCTGGTGGGGTTTTTTAGCGTGGTATACAGAGAAATAACTGGAGTCATCGCAGAATAAGTCGATCGAAACGTCATAGTTATATTGTATTATTTGTTCGTGTTCAATAAATAATTATAATTAATTATGTGTGATTTCACTAAAAATTTAAATTAAATTTTAAAGAAATCAACATTAGTTGACATTCGAACAACAAAAAATAAAGGCATTATTTAAAATAAAATAATTTTTAAGAAAAAATAAAAACCGACTTCAAAAAATTAAATGCAACAAATAAAATACACTAAAAGGTATAAAATAATTATTATCTTATTTAGTTACAACTAAACGACGAAATATTAACATGAAATTACTTTTTTGAAGTCGGTGCCAAACAAACTATACCTATAAGCGAGCGTACCCGCCAAACGTACTAAGTAAGATCCGTCGAGTGCGATTCATAAAAGGTATATGTTTGGCACCGACTTCAAAAAGTAATTTCATGTTAATATTTCGTCGTTTAGTTGTAACTAAATAAGATAATAATTATTTTATACCTTTTAGTGTATTTTATTTGTTGCATTTAATTTTTTTGAAGTCGGTTTTTATTTTTTCTTAAAAATTATTTTTATTTTTCTCTTTTTTAGTGATGTTATTAATAGTGATCATATCATCAGAACTTGACCAAATTAATATGACACCATCCCTAAGACACCCCCTTTCGGATAAAAAAAGAACCATCGAAATCGGTTCATAAACAAAGAAGTTAGGCCTAAACAAACCTAACAAAAAAGGTCTAATACCTATGAAAAAAAACAAAAAATGGGACCAATCGGAAGCTAGACTGGACCCAATGCAAAATTTTTATTCAAAATCGGTTCACAATTGGCGGAGATATGAGGTAACATAGGCACAAAAAAAAAAAAAAAAAAAAAAAAAATTCAGTCGAATAGAGAACCTCCTCCTTTTTTGAAGTCGGTTAAAAAGTCGATATCATAGTTACAAGTAAACAAAATCAAAATTTTAATACGAAAATCTAATGATGTCTTAGTTTCTATTAAACGTACTTAATACCAACAAATTTTTAAATTTCAATATGTTTAATTCGATCACGAAGTGAATTTAGAGGAATACTTGGTATTTCGATTAAAAGAAAACATAACTAATTCTGATTAAAAATTGTTTGAAACTTGGTTGACCCATCGTTTCTAGCTCTGTTTCAATAACCATAAGCCTAACGAAATAAGAGAATTTCGAACAAATGTAATTATTTTTATGTCCCAATGCGGAGATGATAATGCACCATGCCGATTTAACATACTAAAATTAATGGAAAATGTAATTGTGAAGTATCAAATATCAATATTTTTCCACCCCTGTTACAATCCATCCATCGCAGCATACATTAACAACCAGCTTTTTTAAATTAGCACTATTCATAATTTAAAACATATTCTAGATTATCGGATTTAATTCAATATTATTTTTATAGTAAACTAGCTGCAAGGCTCGCCTTCGGCGGCCCTCTTGCTAGCCAGGGGCACGCCCCCTGGACCCCCAGCCCACGAACCCCCCTCACCCCACTCCCACCCCCCACCCCGAAACCCACCCAGCACCCCCCACCCCGCACCATGCCCAACCACCCCCGCCCCCACACCACCACCCCAACACTCCATTCCGCACCCTAACCCACTAACCCCCCTCCCCCAACCCCCCCCCCAAAACCCTCCACACCCCCACCCCGCACCCCCACCGCACCATGCACCCCATTCCCAACCCCCTCCCCACACCACCACCCGCACCCCACCCACCCCGGACCCCACCCCGCGCCCTCCAACCCTGCGCACCACACCCCCGCCTTGGCCCCTGGACCCCACCCCCGCTATGCCCCCTCGGACTCCACCCCGCACCACCCCCTACACCCCCACCCCTGCACCCCCACCCCCATTCCACCCCCCGCACCCACCCTCCGCACCCAGTTTTTGCATTTCTAGCCTTCTAGTGACCCACAGATTATGTATACAAAATTTGGTTGAGTTTGGCCCAAGAGAAAGAATTTTCATTTTTTGACCCCCCCCCCCCCATTTTGGGTGGTTAGTTTTTGCATTTCTAGCCCTCTAGAGGCCCACAGATTATGTATACAAAATTTGGTTGAGTTTGGCCCAAGGGAAAGAATTTACATTTTTTCACCCCCCCCCCTTTTTGGGTGGTTTTTTGGGGAATATTTTTTAAACAAAAGTTGTCAGAAATCACATCCCCTACAACTTTGTTTATCATAAAATTTGCTGTAGGGTTAATAGTTTAGGAGTTATTTGATAATTTTCATTCGTGCGCCCCCCCCCCCAAACCCCCTTCTGGGGTCAAAATATCAAAACGTTATATAGCTAAAAACGTAAGTTAGAAGACATCTGATGTAAATATGAAATTTCATAATAATCCCTTCAGCCGTTTTTACGTGAATCGTGAGCAACTTTTCGGAAACCACTGAAACAGACAGACAGACATACAGACAGGAATTTTGTTGAGGGTGTTTTCGTTCATAACTTTGCTTGAAACGTGTGCAACCAAAATTTGGCGTGATTTGGAGCAATGTACAGACAAAACCTTAATTTTATATATATATAGATATTATAATATATAGGTGTAAACAAAAGGATTGACCTTTCCCCGAAATGCAACAATCGAAATTTTGATTGAATAGTTATTTCACGAAAAGACTTATTTAATGTGGGTCTATATAATAAAAATGAATTTCTGTTTCTTGTAAAGCGGGGATTTCTAAATGCCTGAAGAAAAGTCGATTTAGGATAAATTATATTTTAAAATTTTCGTAATAGTCCATTCAGGTTAATACAGGTAAAAAAAAGCAAAATTCATTTTGAGGGGATGGTTAACCTAAGTTAGAAAAGTTTCTTTGTCACTGAAAAATTAGAAAATATTCCACTGAATAAAACCTTTTGGTAATTATAAACTATTAGAACTTCCTCGATAGGTTATCCAACATAGCAATTGCCTTTTTTTTTTGAAGAAACAATACAATAGATACTAATGATACTAGCAAAAACCACAAAACCCAAACAAGTGTTGGCGGTCGAGTTTGTAAGATTTTGAGTCTTCAACTACCAAGAATGTTTTTTCTTTTTTTTTTTTTTTTTTTGAATGCAATCGAATGCAAGAAGGGGTGCACCAGTAAAGGTGTAGCCCCTATGGATCTCGAAAGACCCTTGCATTACCGAAGAGAAGGGAAAGTTGATTAAGTGAGAGGGTGTAGACGTAGGTGTCTATGCACCCTGGTTTTGAAGGTTTGAAGATCATAGGTGCTGGGAAAGATAGAGGCTGGGAGAGAGTTCCAGTTCCTTGAAGTCATGGGGATATATGTATTCGCGAATGAAGTGGTCCGGCACTTTTCCAATTTGACCGCAAAAGAGTGTTGGGAGTCGGCAAAACGTGTGCTGCGTGCAAAGTATGCTTTGGGGGGAATTATTGATTTTATCTCATCAGAGCACCTGCCGTGATAGTATCTATAGAAAAGGGAAAGGGCAGAGACATCTCTTCGATGAGCCAACGAGTCGAGGGAGTCGGTGAGGGTAGAATCGTCAATTAGCCTGACGGCTCGTTTCTGAATTGCATCAAGGGTAGCAAGAGAATATTTTGAGGCTCCTCTCCACAGATGAGAGCCGTATTCGAGACAGGGGCGGATTTGGGCCTTGTAGATGGTGAGAAGTTGTGGGGGGTTTGTAAAATCGCTTGGACCTGAATAAGAAGCCAATCTTCCTTGCTGCAGATTTCGCCACAGAGGAGATGTGTTCATTCCAAGACAGGTCAGATGCGACAGAGACGCCCAACATGGATAGGCTGTCACACATTTTCAGGGTATTCGAATCGAAGTGAATATCAGGGAAATCTCTATTTTCGCGCCTAGAAATTAGACAACATTGAGTCTTATTTGAATTAAAGTTAACTAAATTTTGAGAGCCCCATTTATTCAGTTTGTCTAAGTCGAGAGTAATTGAGGAGGCAATATTGATTCGATTATTTGGGAGTGAGGGGTTTGCCGTGTAGAGTGCTATCGTCGGCGTAACAATTGTCATTCATTCTCAATACTTCTAACAACATTATCGTTAAAGAAGAATTTTAATACTGAATTTTTACAAATTAAGTACATTTTTATTGTATAGATTATTTTATTTTTATTTGATTTTCTCAAATTCTAAACATTTATTTTTTTCAAACTGATAAAACACAATATGATAATTATTTTTTCTAATTCGCACTCCTATGAGTGAATTTTTAACCACCCCATATAATCATATTGTTATATTAAATGAATGTAGTTTTAACCACCCTGTATATTCATATTTTTGTAATGAATGAAATTTCTACCACCCTGTATATTCATATATTTATAGTGATGAATGAAGTTTTAACCACACTGTATAATATAATTTTAATTATACTAATATGTAATCAATTAATGAAATAATCAGTTAAGCCAAGAGAATATATGTTTTAGAAAACTAGAAAGTAAAGTTTTTGTCTTACCTTTGGCTGGCTGGCTAGCAACCACTAAGTCTACTCCTACTCCTTCTGCCTGCCTGTCTAGAATAAACTGACTCTTGAATGAATGAAAGGAAGAAAGAGACCAGCCAGCCCTTTTATCAATTTCCTTGAATTTCGATAAATGGAAATTTTCATCAACATAAATATTTCTATTCATTTTTTTTATTAACTAAATGAAATACTATAATGTACACACGGGAGATGGACCAAAACTTAAGGATGGCAATCAGATTATTATTTTTGATGAGGGAGGTGCTCCTTTTTTTTTTTTTTATTTGAAAATTAAATTAATTCCAATATCCTTGATATACTTAAAAAAGGGAAATCGTAAATAGTTCATTCTGGTGTCAAAATGTTTGTATTTCCAAAATCAATAACTGGTAAAGATTTTGGGCTTTCTAGCTTCTAAGAAGTTTTGCTTCAAAAAGGAAAAAATGAGATTTTTTCCTTTTCCCAAGTGGAAAGATAATAGGTAAGCCAAATTTTTTTATTATATTATTTTTTATAAAGAAAATGTTGTCTGTTTTTAAATTTTCGAATTGTAAATTTCTTTAAATAGTTGAGGATTTGTTGAAAATTAAAAAATAATAATAATATAATAAAGAATGTCTACAGCAAATTCAGCTGTTTAGCTAAAACTTTTCAAATTTCAATATGACGATTTTTACGCATTTATTGAATTTTACAAGCCAAAAACTTTATTTTAATTTAAATTAAAAAAAAATAGAAAACAAAAAACACCACCCTGAAAAATTTAAGAATTCAGAAAAAATATCAAAGTTTTTTATGAGAAAAAAAATTAAAAATGGCAATAATTGAGAAATTTTCGTTTTTTGCAAAAAAACTAATTTTCGAAAATAGGTTTGAAAAAATTTTTTATAGAGATATACTTTGTCCTCTTCATTAATCTATTACAATTAATTCACAAGAGTTGATATATGAAAGTGTTCTTTACACGTGTATAAAAGATCAATAAAACAGCCACGTAAAAATCCAGGGCAAAAGGCTATCAAAAAAGGTTGCCTTCTTTGGCGGGTCTTGAAGCCATTTTAAAATAAAGTATTTAGTGGGCTTTCGAGTAAAACAATAATTTATTAAAAAATGTGATAGTGCAAGGAAAAAGGTCGCTTATCTTTACCCTGGTCAAAATAGAGCTTAGTGCCATCTCCGTTTCTAGCGAATCAACTGAGCAAAACCTTCGGCGGGCCTTGAAAAATAGTGTCATTATTTAATTCACCAAAAGAAAATAGTGTCAACACTTAATTCACCAAAAGAAAATAGTGTCAATATTTGATTCACCAAAGAAAATAGTGTCAACACTTAATTCACCAAAATAAAATAGTGTCAACACTTAATTCACCAAAAGAAAATAGGGTCAGCACTTAATCCACCAAAAGTAAATAGTACAACACTTAATCCGCCGAAAGAAAATAGTGCCAACACTTAAGTACTAAAAAGAAAATAGTGTCCGCACTCAACTCCACCAAATAAAAATAGTGCCAGCACTTAATTCACCAAAAGAAAATAGTGTAAGCACCACCACTTAATCCACCAAAGAAAATGGTGCCAACACTTAATTTATCAAAAGAAAAATAGTGTCAGCACTTACTTCACCAAAAGAAAATAGTGTCATAATATTTGCAAGATATTAAACTAGAACTGACTGAAATAGAAATAAAAAAAATAATAACTTGGACAATGTGATTATATAATTTTATTTTATAATCTTTTTGCCTTTCATGAAAATTTATAAATTAACACACGCTTTATATAAAATAATCTCGTAAAAATTTTGTTAATAATTCTCAATGCAATGTGATTTAGTAAAACTCACATTAGATTTGTGTCTCATTAAAACTTAATTACTGTTTATAGACAATAGCAAGCCTATAAATATGCCTACGAATAGGGCCAGCTGCCCTGCAATTTTAGACAGAAGGAAAGTAACCACAAGGTAAAATTTTTGGGCCCTCACCTGCCTGAATATATCAAGTTTTTAATTTTAATTTAAAATTGGTTCAATAAAAAGAAATTAAATCTATGAATTAATTTCATAATCAAGTTTCTTGCTAAAAACTTTTTAAGACTCGATACTCCTCATTGACAATTTTTTTTTTTTTTATCAGGGAACGATTTGAGCTAGAAATTCAAACTTGACGCAAAGAATCAGCTTATTTATATAAAGATCTTGTAAAAAACAGTAAATTTGTGAGCAATATAATTCAATAAATAAAAGATTCATGGACTTTTGGGAAAAAGAATTTTTTTTTTGTATGATTTAAGACTGTTTTTTGTAAATTGGTTGTGCTAATTTGTTCGATTGTTTTACTATTTTCTCAACAATTAATGTTTTAAGTAATTGAGTACTTGAAAAAAAAGTCCTGAAAAAGGACGAAACGTCGTATGAAAATTGATATTTAACATTAATAAAAAATTGTCCAAAAAATACGTGAATCTTTTAAGTTTATTATTAAAATGGACATGAACCAACTAACAATATAATCTATTGTACATAACGATTCGATTTTTGTAATCGGAAATACACTGCCGGTCAAAAAAACGTAACACTTAGATTTTAAAAAAAATAACTAATAGAATGTATTTTTAATGCAATGAAATTTAATAAACTTTTAATATGATATATTTTTTAAACTCTTCTAATAAGTGTAACATAAATTCAAAACATTTTATTAAAAAATTACAATTTAAATGAAACTAAAAGCGGATAATTTGATATTTATCGATTTTTGATGAAATCTAATATCTTTATTATAATCTTTCAATCCCTGTTTTTTTGTTTTTTTTTTTTTTTGATAATATGCTTTGAAATTCAATATTTGAGTGTTTTTTCGACTAAACACATCAAAATTATGCCGCTTAGCATTACAGATTCTGCGAAAGCCGTTGCGTTAATAGAGGATGAGCGCAGCTAAAGATATGTAGTCATGTACTTGATACGACAGCAACAAGTGTTAAACACTTATTAAGAAATGTGGTATAAAAAATATATTCATTGCATTAAAGATACATTTCATTAGTTTTTTTTTTTTAATCTAAGTGTTACTATTTTTTTGGCCTTCAGTGTAGTTGGGGAAGTGTGTAAAATTCTCATTCGCTTGGATATGTGATATTGGGTCAAAAATGAATTATAAAATCCGGTGTTATGTTAACAATGCTTAGTAACAGTTGTAATAATAATAAATAAGAAAAACAATGCGTAATTATGAGAAGTGGAACTGCTACAATTAATTAATTCCTCTCCTGATTAAGTATTTATTTTCCTGCTAATTTGCAACCAATGTTACCATGGCCTTACAAAGACGACTTTATTATTCATAATGCCGGTTAATGACTTATTAAATATTCAACACTTTCAGTCCATAAATGAAGGATATTCGCACATATCTCTTGACTGGATTTAGTTTCTTTAATTGCAATTTACTTCAATGTTTCCCTGATTCGGAGGGCAATGTCCCTTATGAATTTTATCGCCCCTGGACCTTTATCTCGAGTCTCGGTGGGTTCGGCACAGACATGCTCTGCTATGTAAATAGACCTGTGTGTTTGCTTGCGCTTTTCCCTTCCCGGTTTTTCAGGGATGTTTCCACCCTCCTTAAGCTTGCTATCCTTAATCATCACCTCCCAAAGAAATGGATACCATTGCCAAGGGTTGGTTACTTTTGGTTTGTTTAGTTAGGGCTAGATCATTTACTTTTTACACTATATTTATTTTAATAAATATATTCTACAGCACGGTAGAAGAATTAAAAGATGACCTTTATTTTTAAATCCTTTGTAAGCTGTAGTGAAAGTACCGATGACATGTCAAAGATAGAACAGATCATTTCCCCCTAAAGTGAACAATCCTTATATTAGGGTTTCAAATTCGAACTTTTTCCATATCAAATCCTGATTTTAACAAATCAAATGCGGACTTTTCCATATTAAATCCATTAAAATTTATTAATAAACAGTTGAAAAAATAGAAAAAGTTATGGTTAAGAAAAATGTGAATTATACTTCAAACTTTCAGGTAAAAAGCTAAAATTTAGTGCATTGTAAGATATTTACGAACCAATTTTCAGCTCATTAGCTAAAACTATTCTAAAATGACAATTTAGGTAAATTCTTGCGGAAAGTTTTTCAGATAAAAAGCTAAAATTTGGTACACAGGAATTATGTGACGGATTATAGTGGTGTTTCACAAAGAGGAAATAAAATTAGGGAATTTTTAAATTATATTTTGGAGATTTTTTATTTATCTCTAAACATATTTCGGGCTATGAACCCTTCATCAGGAGGTTTAACAAAAGACTGAATATAAATTTTACATTGTATTGATCTTCTAGTGGTTAATATTTTGGTACAGGGCATAGTGAGAAGGGGAGAGCCAATGGTTGTTGAAAGAACTTCTTGTGTGGGTGAATTTAGAGGTATGTGGGGGGGGGGAGAGAATAAGATATTTGAACAAATTGTCCGATTATAGTCCGGAGGGTTCAGGTAATTTTCATGGTCGAAATTTATTTATAAATGATTCTAGGAATACCCATAAAAGGGTTCATAGCCCGAAATATGTATAGAGATAAATAAAAATCTCCAAAATATAATTAAAAAATTTAATTTTTTTAATTTTATTTCCTCTTTGTGAAACACCACTATAATCCGTCAAATAATTCCTGTGTTTAATATGTTTCACTATAAACCAACACCGCTTTCCCTAAACGTTATTTAAAATTTGGTGCATTGTAAGATATTTTTCGTACCACCGGACAGCTAATTAACTAAAACGTTTCAAGATTGACATTTTGTACGTCCAGAAAACGTTTTCAGGTAAAAAGCAAAAATTTGGTGCATTGTAAGATTATTTGCATTTTCACGATACAATGGTCCACTGTGGACTACAAAGGTTGTACCTTTTGGTGCAACTTTTCTTGTATCTATATTATTATAAAAAAAAATACCTCACTTTACGGCCTAGATAATGTTCCGGAAAAGTTAGCCGTAAAGCGAAAAGCCGTATAGCGTGTACACAGAAGGTCGCTAGGTACAGCATTTTTTCCGGCAACAAAACATTATAGGCTGTGAATAAAAAAGTGACATAATTAAAAAAAGGCCACAGAGTAAAAATGTCGTATAAATGGGCCTTATTATCCACAAATTGCGTTTTTATCAGGAAAGTTTTGGGGCAGTTCGATTTTATGTTTTGGCGGGGGCGTTGAATCCAAACGAGCTTTCCCAACAAAATTTCGTGACGCAACATTGTATTAAATTCAAAAAAATGATGAAAATTTTCAATTTTGCTCATATAATAATGTAATATATAATCATATAATAGGTATTGTAATATAATATAATAAAATATAATATTTTTTGAAAAATTTTCGTGGGCAACTTTTTTGTAACTGAGCTGAACATTATGTAATTTCCGAAAAAAGTACCTGTACCCTTTAAATACGCTATCTAAATAAGGTCGGTATGAGCATAGAACTGGGAGGAATTCACTAAGTGACAGACTTTAATAATAAATTTAAGTTTTGGATTGGAAAAGGTGGGTTTTTACAGGAGACAGCCGAAATTCGCTAATTTTCAACTAGCGCTTGAGTCCAAACCCTAGTAGCAAAATAGCTTTATAATTTTAGGTTATATAACTGTTATGTTTTGTTGATGTTTTATATAAGCGTTATTAATAACTGAGGAGCACTTATAAAACAGCAACAAAACATAACAGTTATATAATCTAAAATTATAAAGCTAGTCTGATAGTTGGGAATGGTCCATCGGACAAAAAAAAAAACTAAATAAAATAAACTGCAACGGATCGTTGCTAAACTTTATCCAAATTCATTTGAAATATTAATATGTTCTTGAGTAAAGTACTTTAAAATATAATTTTACTAAAAACTTTATTTAACCTTTTTTGTGGTCCCCAAGGTACTTAATTAGGATATTAAATTTCATCAAAATTGGTTAAGTCATTTTCAAGATATTTAGAAAAAACTAAAAAAGTACCGAAATAAAGTACTAATGTTTGTGGACCGATATGTACCAAAAACTAATCAGCGCTTCATTTTGTTAAACTAATGGTAGGTTTTCAATTTCATTTCAATCGGTGCAAAGGTGTGGAAAAAATCGTGGACGAAAAAAACGATAACACACATACATACATCCATCCATCCCCACGCACTTCCAAAAAAATGGCACTTTTTGGCCTCTCGACGAGATTCCAGGTAATTTTTGGCAAAACCGTCACGTGCTAAAATTCAATCTCATTGAATACTTCAATTTGTGACCTTAATTGAGTCTATGGGTTCCGTAGTCTTTACCTGAGGACCCTTTGAAGTCGCGCTTGCCGCGAGAGCGATTCCAATACTTTCTCCCATGCTTCGCATTGGATAAAGTAAAAATGATATAGGCAAATTTTATGACACTCTCATTTTGCATAATGAAAATTATTTACGTAAAGTTGATAGTTATCAGTTCAAAAATAAAACCGCCAAAAAATGAAAATTTCACCTTTTTACTTTATCCAATGCAAAGCATGGGTAAAGTATTGTAATCGCTCTCGGGGCAAGCGTGGCTTCAAAGGGTCCTCAGGTAAAGACTACGGAACCCATGGACTCAATTAAAGTCACAAATTGTAGTATTCAATTAGGTTGAATTTTAGCACGTGACGGTTTTGCCAAAAATTACATGGGGTCTCGTCGAGAGGCCAAAAAGTGCGATTTTTTCATTTAGTGCGTGCGGATGTATGTATGTATGTATGGATGGATGTATGTTATCGTTTTTTTGGCCCACGATTTTTTCCACACCGTTGCACCGATTGAAATGAAATTGAAAACCTACCATTAGTTTAACAAAATGAAGCGCTGATTAGTTTTTGGTACATATCGGCCCACAAACATTAGTACTTTATTTCAGTACTTTTTTTAGTTTTTTCTAAATATCTTGAAAATGACTTAACCAATTTTGATGAAATTTAATATCCTAATTAAGTACCTTGGGGACCACAAAAAAGGTTAAATAAAGTTTTTAGTAAAATTATATTTTAAAGTACTTTACTCTAGAGTAAGATGAGTACTTTTTTTAATTTTTTTAATTCTTTAAAATTTATTCATTTGAAAGTTTTAATATAGCTCATTTAGCCTTGCTTAAGTAAGAATGGATAGGCTTCTCTCTGTGAAATGCTAAAAATTTGGGAGGAAATTTTATGAGTAACCATAGCAACTGCGTTGTTTTCTTATCCGTTACCTTTGCTGAAGATGGATGGAATCTTCCTTTCCGTGATCTGATCGCTTTGTCAAGCACATTGTAAACTAAATTGACTTTGAAAGACGTTTCCCCAATACTCCAAAAGGTCCATAAGACAATTACTATTCCATGTTCCTAGGACCCGCTTAGTTTATTCTTCCATTATTCAAACTCAGCAGTGACTCTGAGTAGTTTGTCTGCAAGCTCTGTGGCGTCTGTATTAACACCATTGACTTCATCATCAGACCTCTGTCTTTTCAAGAAACCCTTGGACTCTTTTTTATGAAATTTATTGAACTTTTTCTAACATTTTATTATCCATTCTCAAAGCAGTATTTCTGCCAAAAGCGTCAATTTTTTCGTCTTTACCGCCTTTATACACATTTCAAAATCTAGTCTTGATTTTCTCAACTACATTTTTTACTTTATCCAATGCAAAGCATGGGTAAAGTATTGTAATCGCTCTCGGGGCAAGCGTGGCTTCAAAGGGTCCTCAGGTAAAGACTACGGAACCCATGGACTCAATTAAAGTCACAAATTGTAGTATTCAATTAGGTTGAATTTTAGCACGTGACGGTTTTGCCAAAAATTACATGGGGTCTCGTCGAGAGGCCAAAAAGTGCGATTTTTTCATTTAGTGCGTGCGGATGTATGTATGTATGTATGGATGGATGGATGTATGTATGTTATCGTTTTTTTGGCCCACGATTTTTTCCACACCGCTGCACCGATTGAAATGAAATTGAAAACCTGGCATTCTTTTAACAAAATGAAGCGCTGATTAGTTTTTGGTACATATCGGCCCACAAACATTAGTACTTTATTACAGTACTTTTTTAGTTTTTTCGAAATATCTTGAAAATGACTTAACCAATTTTGATGAAATTTAATATCCTAATTAAGTACCTTGGGGACCACAAAAAAGGTTAAATAAAGTTTTTAGTAAAATTATATTTTAAAGTACTTTACTCTAGAGTAAGAGAGTACTTTTTTTAATTTTTTAAATTCTTTAAAATTTATTCATTTGAAAGTTTTAATATAGCTCATTTAGCCTTGCTTAAGTAAGAATGGATAGGCTTCTCTCTGTAAAATGCTAAAAATTTGGGAGAAATTTTTATAAGTAACCATAGCAACTGCGTTGTTTTCTTATCCGTTACCTTTGCTTAAGACATAGAGAAATCGACTTTAAACCAAAAATAGCGATTGATTCTCATCTCGTACTTGAGGAATAACCATTCTATATTGGATTTTTGACGTTTCGGTTTTTATTAGTAACCATTGCTGAAGACATAGAGAAATCGACTTTAAACCAAAAATAGCGATTGATTCTCATCTAGTACTTGAGGAATAACCATTCTATATTGGATTTTTGACGTTTCGGTTTTTATTGGTAACCATTGCTGAAGACATAGAGGAATCGACTTTAAACCAAAAATAGCGATTGATTCTCATCTAGTACTTGAGGAATAACCATTCTATATTGGATTTTTGACATTTCGGTTTTTATTGGTAACCATTGCTGAAGACATAGAGGAATCGACTTTAAACCAAAAATAGCGATTGATTCTCATCTGATACTTGAGGAATAACCATTCTATATTGAATTTTTGACGTTTCGGTTTTTATTGGTTTCTTCAGCAATGGTTACAATAATAACCGAAATGTCAAAAATCCAATGTAGAATGGTTATTCCTCGACTATTAAATGAGAATTATTTTTGAATTAATGTCAATATGAACTACAAATTGCAACTGATATCTGATTAATAATAAAGGAACAAACATATTAATATTTCAAATGAATTTGGATAAAGTTTAGCAACGATCCGTTGCAGTTTATTTGTCTCAAATTTAAAGCATAGATTGAGCCTATGACTTTATTTATTTTACTTTATTTATTAATTTATAAATATATTTTACATATAATATTAAATAAATAAATAAATAAATAAATCTTTATTCCTCGACCTGCTTAGAGGCACAAGTCCTCGGTGGCTAGGTCCTCCAAACATCAATACAATCTAGCTACAATACATTAATAAACATCAATACAAATTAATTACAACAATTTAAAAAATAATAAACAAGTAAAAAAAAAAAAAAATAAAAAATAAAAAAAATAGAAATGTATGCTCATTAATAAATAACATGACCATAGATTTCCATCAAAAAACAAAAAGTAATTTAAAAATTCCGCGCAAAAACCCGATACCAGGAGCAAGCGACGCATTAGCCATCCCGGCATTTGCCATAAGTTGTTAAGGAAACCTGGTCAAAACCTTAACAAGGATGGTATGACCTTTCTCTACCTCACCTAATCTCTGCTTGTGAGAACTAAATAAAATTTTGCACAACTCTAGGACATTAGGACTTGACAAAATTTATAATTGATTTAATCATAGGGGGCAGAGGACTATAATCCCAAGTAGTAACAGACAGATTGTTCCACAAATCAATGCCAGATCCTACAATTGAATGTAAACCGATATTTTTCAAGAATCTTGGCTTACGAATCTTTTTTCTATGATCAGCTCTACCTAAATAATTTGGTTCCTGAAATCTATTCGTTATTTCCTCCCAACTCCTAAAACCCTCATAGGCTTTGAAAATCACTTTCAATTTAGCCCATTCCCTTCTCTCCAATAAGCTAGACCATCCTAATTCATTAATCATTGAAGTGACACTACTAAACCTATCAAATTTACCAAAAACAAATCTAGCCGCCCTCCTTTGTACCATATCAATTTTTCTCTCTAATCGTTGTGGATGTTTGTCCCAAACCACAGAACAATACTCTAAATTAGGTCTTACATAAGTTAAATAAACTTTTGACTTAACTTCTCTAGATGTACCCTTCAAAATTCTACCAAACATCCCCAATTTCCTATAAGCCTTATTGACTATATAACTAATATGCATATCCCACTTTAAATTTGCCTGAATATGTATGCCTAAATATTTATAAAATTTAGATTCATTGATAATATTTCCACCAATGTAATAATTTTGAGGACTAACCAGATTTCTAGTACTAAATCTAACCAAATTTGACTTGGAATGGTTTAGTTCCATTGAATTGGATCTACACCATCCTTCAATTTGATCCAGGTCATTCTGTAAAGTAAGGCTATCACAATCATTATCAATTACTCTATATACGACACAATCATCCGCGAAAAGCCTAATAGATGATTGCACGATAGAAGGCAAATCATTTACATATATAAGAAAAAGAAGAGGACCCAGAACACTACCTTGAATCACCCCAGACGTGACATCTACTCTATCAGACAGACCATTACCCACTTTTACAATTTGAGTTCTATCCCTAAGAAAACACCGAATAAATTTAATTAACTTAACAGACAACCCTGACGAGTTTAATTTTTCTAAAATAATTTTATGACTGACTTTATCGAAAGCCTTGGCAAAGTCCAAAAATACTGCATCTACACACTGACTTTTATCTAAAGCTTCCTGTAATTCCTGAATAAAAGAAACTAATTGAGAATTACAGGAATAATTTTTTCTAAAACCATGTTGCCTATGATAGAACCATCCTTGCCCTTCCAAATACGAGCGGATATGAGAGTCTACCAACCTCTCTAAAATTTTGCCCACCAGACTTGTTAAACTCACTGGCCTATAATTACAAGCTAAGCTCTTATCTCCCCCTTTATAAACAGGAATAACTAACGCTCTTTTCCAACCAATAGGCATAGTTCCCTCATCCAAACATCTATTAAAAAGTAAACATATACATACATACATAAAAAAAACATATACAAACATATACATACAACATACATACATACACATATTATATGGTTTTCGAATGGATGGGGGTGGGGGGGGGCGCTAAAAAGGTATTGTGCCCCGGGCGCGAGTTATCAAAAAACTGTTGTTTTTTTTCAATTTATTAATAAAATTTAAAGAATTTAACATTTTTTTTTAAGCTCATAGTAGGTATATATCAAATTTTATTTAATTTAATTTCATGTTTTAAATTAAAATTATAGGGAATCATATCTTAAAATCATAATGTGTTATATTTAAATTTCGTAAAAATTAATTTTATATCCGAAACTACTTAGAGCGGACCTAGATTTAAATTTATTTAAATTTTCATCCATTTTTTCTATTTAAAATTCCACCCGGAAATTTTGGATTTACCAGCCTTTCTGACGTCATGAAACATTCTGCTCGGTGATGACGTCATGAGTGGATGAGAAGGAAAACCAGCAGCTAGCCTCTCTGCTTGTGACTTTGACTTGTGACTGCCCTGACATCTGACGGATTCATTTTATTTAGCATTATTTCATCTAAAGACGTAAACTATCCTTTTTTATTTCTTTTCGTGTATACTAAAATTCAAGAATATAGTTTTATTAAATTATAAAGACTATTCCCTTCAATATTATATTCTTTTAAATATTTGTTTGAACTAGGAGAAAATATATCCATTATGGCTGAAATTCCAATCATGAATCTCAAATATCCAATTTATACAGGTTAGTTTCCACATGTCATATATATATATAATAAAATATTTTGTTTAATTTTTAAACAATTGATTGTTATCTATATTGTTCATTGTTAATTTTCTATTATTGTTTTAAATTAGACAGTTGAATAGAAAAATTTCATTCTTTTTTCGAATTGATCAGAATCTTATGCCTATTTTAAAAGTCTTGAACAGATTATATTTAATAAATTCATTTTTATCTATATTATAATTATGTTGTGTTATTTTTAATAATTATTTTGGCTTTAAATAAAAGAATAAATTGGTTTAATTATAATAAACATCCATTTGATTTAGTTTCATTATTTATTTATATATTATTATTAGTACCTGGCAACCGAGCGATGCTCGGTAACTTTTTGCTTCAGTTAAAAGCTACATATTAAACCCTGACCACCGCCACTTCACGCCCGCACCACTGCACCACCTGCCCCCGCCCCCTCACCCAGCTATTGCATTTCAAGCCTTGTAGTGGCCCACAGATTATGTGTATAAACACAAACAAATACATTATTATTTATACAAATCTAAAACACCAATGACAATCCATCTTCACCCTAAAATTACATTTCCAATCGAATCAATGCCCCTAATAAAATTTAAGATCTTATATATAATGTTTGTATCACCGCAGTCTCCAAAATACAAAACCTCCCCCCCCCCCCCACACACACACACACTGAGCACAAGTCTTCCGTTCCCAGCCACCCTCAGTTGACCCATCAGCCTCTTCGCAGCCCAACTGCACCTCGCTCCAGATAGGGACCTGGTGTCGAGGACGCCAAACCCATCAAATACCACTCAGCCGAAGATGAGACCGTGACAGATCGAATCGGCAACACAAAACCCCCTAACCCGTGAATTTCATCCAAATCGTTAGAACCGTTTTCGAGAACCCGATTGGATATATTTATACAAGATTTGCTCGTTTAATATATTAAGATAAGATTATTAGTTCCGTATAGACAGGCCCTTAAAATTACGCAAAGCCGCCTAAAGAGAATTTTTGGACACGATTTTGAATTCATAGTTTAAATTTGCTACAATTCAAACAAAGTTTCATCTTAATTGGATAATGGTAACCCGGCTGCAATGAGGTTGTTTTTTTGAAAACCTGCATTTTTTTGCAAAAAATCGCAGTTTTTCCTTCATAACATGAAAACCACTCATTCTAGAAACTTGATTCTTATTTCATTCTCTAGGTCTAGGAAATTTTGTTGACTTGAAAGTTTACTTGGACCACTTTTTTGTAAAAACTCCTAGACATATAGATATCCAGCATTTTCCATGAAGGAAAAACTGCTATTGCATGGAATATAAATAAAAGATTTTGTTTATTTATTAAATAATTAATTGTTATCTATATTGAACATTGTTAATTTTCTATTATTGTTTTAAATTAAACAGTTGAATAGAAAATGTTTATTCTTGCCTTGAAATGATCAAAATCTTATGCCTATTTTAAAAATCTTGAACAGAATATAGTTAATAAATTTATTTTATCTATATTATAATTATGTTGTGTTAAATAACAATTTTTGAGTTCATCAATTAAATTGTCAAATTAATATTTGTGGGATTTAAAACTCGATTTTTAATCAATTAAATTGCCCAACTTTTAATATATAATAATAATTGTAATATTCTTATTTTGGGATATAAAATTAAAAAAAAAAACAATTATTTATTAAAAAGGAAATTGAATAAAAATGTAAATAAACATTTTTATCGAGACAACCACCTGTGAATAATGATTTCAATTAACAAAAAACCCATCAAAAACAACTTAGCCGGAGATGAGACCGTGACAGATCGAATGTCCAACACAAAACCCTCCTAACCCTTGAATTTCATCCAAATCGTTAAAACCGTTTTCGAGAACCCGACCGGATATATATAAATAAAAGAATAAATTGGTTTAATTATAATGTCCAAGGGGGCCTTAAACATTTATATCTAACCAAGGCCGTACCCTGGGGTGGGGGGTACTAGTCGAAACACCCCCCCCCCGAAATATATCTATTTTTTTTTTTTAAATATATAAAGAGATAATTTGTTTTTTTGATGTGCTGTCTAAATGGGCTTTGTTCCCGGTGACAATAAATAAATAATAATAAAAAAAACATTTGTAACAGCCCGGGTAATAAGTTTTTTTTATATAAATATTTAAAATAATAAACATTTTTGCAATTTTGCCGGTGACTTTGATGCACTCCAGAGAGAACATTTTCTACTTTGAGGAGGCTTAAATCGTATACTAAGGAACTCCTGTGGCCAAGCGATAGACTTACCGGATTAGCTCTTATGTCTATTCATAGAGACATGGACATTTCTACCGACAAAATTTTAAATATTTTTTCAAATAAAAAAAGAAGATTAGATTTTGTTTTGTAAAATTTCTATGTGTACTTATAATATGCCTAATACTTAACCTAGACACATGGTCAGTGTGTCAGCCACCATTTCAAGCTACTTTCGACCCCCCCCCCCATAACTCAAAAACTATTAGACTTACATACTTGAAATTTTACATGCCTAATAAGACCCACTAGAACATCTAGAATCCCAAATTTCATGAATAAATCTACTATAGTTCTTGAGTTTTTAAGCTCTGAATAGTGCCATTTTTAACACTGACTCACTGACTGACATCAAAAACCTTGCAGTGGGTATAGAGTAAATGAATGTTTTATTTTGATTATGAAAATGAGGCTTGGATATGAGGTGACGTGGGTTGCTCTTATAGCAATGGTTTACTTAAATACTATTTCTTGAATGGTGGGCGTATCTCAGGGTAGTCTCTCTCAGTGCTTATTCCTGAAATTTATTGAATTTGAGCTACGTTACTGATTTAAGTGTAAAAATGAATGAAAAAAAAATTAAGAATAATAAAATAATATTAAAGGGAGGGATGTGAGGTTTTCAATGATAATAAAGATTTTTAGTTGAGTTATTTAAGTTTTAACAATGTGAATTTATTTTTATCATTATTTGAATTGAACAGAAACAGAATGGATTATTTGAGAAATTATTGGTTGAAGATATTTTACATTCCTTGATGGGCTGAATGGATAGGATAGCCTCTGGATCTTCTCACTGAGCAATTTCCTCCTTTTTTACGGATTCCTCTTTCAAAGAATGGTCCTGACTTCCTTCCGTCCCCTTAGACACCGATTTATATCTTAGGCGCCAATTATTTGATGTATAGGCGCGCCTAAAAGGAATTCTCGGTGTCTGGTATAAATGGCCGGTGTTCAATGGATTCCACGGACCACGTTTGGTTTTCTTCCCGGAGCAAGCTGGCTCCAATTCGGATATATATATATATCGAGTGGAATAGAGGAAATGTAGCGATAGAATTAGATGAGAAGTAGAATGTATGGATTGATTGAGAATGTTGAGTGGATAAAGTTGGAATATCAATGTAAGAGGACTCTGTATGGATAGAGTTAGAATGAGAATGCTAGAGTCTGCATAGATAGAGTTAGAATACTAGAGCATAGATTCAGAATGATCTCCCGTCCTGTTGTCCAGGTTCAATCTATTTATTTCCTTCTGCTTGCTCGTGTCTCCTTCGACGTTTTTAAACGAATGGCAAACGATTTATTTCCTTCCTCCTTTCTTTTTGTGGCCAATTCTCCAAATTCCCGCTTCTCCCTTCGTTTCTGTGTGTTTTCAAGTAATGATATGTTTTAAAGTAAAATTATAAATTATTATTTATTTTTCCTCTGAAAATAAAGAGATTATTAAATAATTCTGAAATATTCACTGAAAACAATGCATTAATTCTTAATTCCTATGTAAATTGAAAGTTTTTTTGACGAGAGTAGCAGAATTTTTATATATTGAAGGAGACAATAAAAGTGTGTCTTCTGCTGGAATTATAAATTTTATTTATTTATAGCGAGGCTATAGTTTCGAGGGCTTTGCCCTCTTCATTAGTCTATTACAATGGTTTCATAGGAATTAATTTATGAATGAAAGGTTAAAATCTTTCATGTGGTTAGGTAAAAACTAGTTAGGTAGAAACTTATATTAATATATTAATATTATTGTATTATTAATATACATGTTAAAATGTAATTATTTAAATAAATTAAAGGATAAAACTTTTCAAAAATCAATGATATCTGGCCAAAGACATAAATGTGAAAAAGGGGCCAAATTCAAAAAAACTTAACAAATTTTCTTTTAAATCAATTGAAGAACGTTGTACATTCTTATAGCTATGATTTTACCAACCGCTATGGAACTTGGTAAAGCCGTTTGAACCGAACTTGGCCCCTTTTTCACATTTATCTTTTTTGTCAGATAATTACTTTTATTAAAACATTTTCCCCAACTTTTTTTTCTAAAACTATTTTAACGACTTTTGTGTGATGGCCTTGGCACCCCAAATTTTTTTCCTAGGTAAATTCCAAAAAGGGGCTGCAGATTCTTATCAGATATTAACCCCCTCCCCCGAAAAATCCTATATACGGCCCTGTAGCTAACTAATAATGATTGAAATTTTATCTTTTTCAGGGCCACATTTCTTGTGCTGTGATTGTCGGACGATGTTCATTAGTGAAGAATTCTTGAACAAACATCAAAAGAAATGTATACATAGGAAATTACATTTAATTTTAAAAATGAAATTTCAATTGCGAAGAAATACATCAGCTGAGGGTAAGTTCATTTATTTGATTGATAACCTTGGAAGCATTCTCCTAAAACTTTTGTTCAGATTCTAATTTGGATGAAATTAAGCCTTTGTCCTCCATTTCAGAGACCATTATGATATTCAAGGGATTAAGTTTTTTAGATTTTATTTCTAATAGTTTTCTTTGATCTATACGAGGGGGTGGGGGGTTATCAAGGGGCGAGGGGGGGGGGGCAATGTAACTCATGTACTAGGGAAATTGGGCTTTATTTTATTACTTTAATGTTAAATTAATATCGATTATTATTGAAATATTTAATCTGCTTCGCTATTTTTTTGTTGATGGGGTGGGTGTATCCCTCAGTGTCCGATCCAAGTGGCGCGTCCCTAAAATGGAGAATGAAATGTTATGTGGTGAGTGAAGGATGTAGGGAAATGGACTTCCTGGTACTAATTCTATAAATAATTATAATACAGACCAGCGGTTAACGAGAGACAATGAGATGTGTTTATTCAGGAACTGTTACAATGAGCTCGACTAGTGTATAGATGTCTTCTTCGGTGTCCAGCTCCGGTGGCGTGATTGTGTGGGTATGTGTGTGCTCTCTCTTGTGATATGCTTAGCAATAAATGGTATGTGTATATGCAAGCGAAGACCTGAAGAGGAGCCGTGGATGTGTGTACTCGCTGTATGTTCCCTCTGTGGAGACTTGAATAGCTGAAGTAAGTGTATAGGTGTGTATAAGCACAGACTTGAACGGAAGAATATGAAGTATATATGTATATGTAGGTGCAGACTTCTTCTTGAATTGCAGAAATACACTGTACTCTCTGTGCGCAACCGTATGTATATAGGTGTACTTGAATAGATGAAGAAGTGTTTAGGTGTATTCAACTCCGCCGTATGTATATGTGTGTGTATTTGCATATAAGAAGAAGTCTGTACTCCTGTGTTCAACTCAGCTCGTCCCTTTCTTTGCTCACTCTCCCCTGAAGTCAATGCTCTCTCATTATTCGTAATTACTGGTCAATTGTCTAGCTTTCCCGGAACTCATCAGTTTTCCTTGTTCTATTAACTAATAGCTTGCATTAATGTAAACTTAATTCTGAAGAAAAATAAGATGTTAATTAATTTATTTAAATAAATTCTTGCTTCAACCCGCAAGACCATTGCAATGAATTCAAAATTAATTCCTTAGCACACTATATAGCCCAGTCCAATTAGACAAAATAAGGCTAATCGGTGGAATAAAATCCCAGAGTTTTGGAAATAGAGTTTAGACTTGGGTTAATGTCTGTCAAAAGTCCCCGAAAATGGGGCTTGAGCTCGAGGAGGGGGGGGGGGGGAAAGTTCCCTTTTTACAGTTTTTAACTTATAACTCGAAAACGGTCCATATTTTGTAAATAACCGTCCTATACTAAATTAAAGTGGACAAAATTTCGCGTCGATTAAAAAAATTATTGTAGTAGTTGGATTTTATTTTTAAACTAGATTAAATTTGCTAGAATTCAAACAAAGTTTCATCTTAATTGAATAATGGTAACCCGGCCGCATTGAGGTTGTAGTTTTGAAAAACTACAATTTTTTTGAAAAAAAAATCACAGTTTTCCTACATAAAATGAAAACCACTCATCCTAGAAACTTGATTCCTATTTCATTCTCTAGGAAATTTTGTTTACTTGAACGTTTACTTGGACCACTTTTTTGTTAAAACTCCTAGATTTATAGATATCAAGCATTTTCCATGAAGGAAAAACTGCGATTTTTTGAAAAAACGGATCATTTCCTGTTTACGTTCAAGTTAACAAAACTCCTAGAGAATGAAATTCTAATCAAGTTTCTAGGATGAGTTGTTTTCATTTTATGAAGGAAAAACTGCCATTTTTTTTGCAAAAAATGCATTTTTATTTCAATACTACAACCTCATTGCTGCCGGGTTACCATTATCCAATTAAGATGAAACTTTGTTTTAATTGTAGCAAATTTAATCTAGTTTAAAAATGTATAGAATCGTCTTTGTCGAAAACGTGCCCCTCAATGGACAAAATGGGAAAGAAATCGAAAAAAGTGCGAGTTTTTGGGATAGGTATTCAAAAGTGATCCGGGAGAAATTTTGTCCTCTTTAATTTACTAAAGGACGGTTATTTACAAAATATTGGCCGTTTACAAGTTATAAGCGAAAAACTGGAAAAGGGGAACTTTAACCCCCCCTCCTCCTAGAACTCAAGCCACATCCTTGGGGACTTTTGAGACACATTAATTCAAGTCTAAGGGAAGCGTTTAAGACCATTTCCAAAACTCTGGGATTTTTTCTATCGATTTGTCTAATTTGACTGGGCTAATATACTGCTTATCTAACGATATAATTGAATGATTTCACAATTAAAAATAACAAAACTACAATAAACTTTTCTGCTCTATATTGAATTTCATCTCTAATTCATCTCTTTAACACATTTATTTTTTTCCAGATACAAGTAATAGAACTAAGAATGAAACTGAAGATTATTTCTGTGAGGAATGTTTCTCTGGATTTCTATCATTGTCTGAATTCGAAAGCCATATACAGGAAGGCCATTCAGAAGAAGTACTCTTCTCAAGTCATCTGAGCGATCGGAATTACAGTGTTGAGACCAAATCGGAACCCCCTATTGCCATGAATCCTCAGAGCGAGAAGGCTTCTAAAGTGACCTTTCATAATCGATATAATTCCGCCAAACGTTCTTTACCCTCTCCTAACGATAAAAAAAAATTGAAATCAAAACAAATTAATCAATGTTTGGGAACCATTTCTAATAAGAAGCATACTGGCCAAAAGCCTTTCGTCTGTGATCACTGCAAGAAGGGTTTTTCACAAATGAGTAATCTCAAAAGGCATTTACTTATTCATACAGGCGAAAAGCCTTTCGTCTGTGATCACTGCAAGAAGGGTTTTTCACAAATGAGTAATCTCAAAAAGCATTTACTTATTCATACAGGCGAAAAGCCTTTCGTCTGTGATCACTGCAAGAAGGGTTTTTCACAAATGAGTAATCTCAAAAAGCATTTACTTATTCATACCGGCGAAAAGCCTTTCGTCTGTGATCACTGCAAGAAGGGTTTTTCACGAAAGAGTAATCTCAAAAAGCATTTACTTATTCATACCGGCGAAAAGCCTTTCGTCTGTGATCACTGCGAAAAAGAGTTTCTCACATAAGAGTCATCTCAAAAGCCATTTACTTATTCATACAGGCGAAAAGCCTTTCGTCTGTGATCACTGCAAGAAGGGTTTTTCACAAAAGGACTAATCTCAAAAGCCATTTACTTATTCATACCGGCGAAAAGCCTTTCGTCTGTGATCACTGCAAAAAGGGTTTCTCTGATAAGAGTAATCTCAAAAAGCATTTACTTATTCATACAGGCGACAAGCCTTTCGTCTGTGATCACTGCAAGAAGGGTTTTTCACGAAAGAGTAGTCTCAAAAGGCATTTATTAATTCATACAGGCCAATAATCTTTCGTCTGTGATCACTGCTAATAGAGTTTCGCACTAAAGTGTAATTTAAACAATCATTTGAAAATCCACTCCTAGAAAATTGTCTCTCTTGCTTCTATTTTAAATAACTAAATTATATATTGCCGCCTTAGGGTGCTAAGTGCCCCTTAAACCTGCTAGATCCATTTTTTATCATTTATGACATATTAATACCGTTCGAAAGAAAAAGAGATGCAGCATCGTCCAAGTAAAACTGCTACTTAAAATTACGATCGTAAGTTGTAGAAAATAAATGTGAAAAATAGTTTCTTTCCATAACAACAATATTAAATTTTGTTTGTTTTTGTCTGCCCTGTAAAATATCCTTGTAGTGAGTTAGCAGGTTTACACTTTAAGGCGACGATATGGTATAACTCAGAAATGGTAAACAGATAAATCAGGATGCCCTGCTAATTACAAGGCAATTAAATTCGAAGCAGTTGAAACTGATCTCTGACGACCTACAGTCATTTAGATTCAACCTTTGTGTCTACTGAAACTATTTGTACTTCTCCCCATGTGTATATTGATTGTATGCTTCTTTTGCTTGAAAATTAAACAAGTCTTACTCTCTTACATGTTTGAATATTTATTTTCCCCGAATTTGTCCTGTTTAGATCTTAACTTACTTTTTCATTATATTCTCTTTATAATAATCTATAACTCATTACTCGTTAAGTAAATATGAAATAATTATTCGTTACGCTTGACAAGTGAAATCCCCTGCAAATACTCTCAAAGTCTTAACGTTTTAGAAATATGTACATTACAATTACTTGCCCATATCCTAGTATGAGAAAATTCTAACATAGAATCGTATTGAACGTTCAATGTTTCGTAGCTACACACTTTGAATGTATAAAATTCATTCGTGTGCCAAGTTTGAATTTTAAGTTATCAATTTTAAACGAAATTCTTTTTTGAAAATAAAATTAATAGCAATAATAACGAAAATTTAAGATACATATTTATCTTTCCCATATACATAAAAGGCTTATCGGAATATATTAAAGAAATATATTCAGTTCACAATATTCATGCCAATTTTAAGTCAATTCACTTTCGTTTATTTTTTCCAAATTAAAATATAGAGGTCCTCTTATTTTCAAAAATATTTTTCTTTTTTTTTTTTTTTTTTTTTCTTTAAAGAATTTTTTTGTGTATGTGTTATTCCCTGAACTGGTTCTTATTTTATTTTTTTATTTTTTTGGTTCAACATAATACAGATTTTTTATTTAGTTTTATGAGTAATATAACGGCGTTTCGAACACTTACATGTCAGTCAATACTAGTGTTAGATAATAATTTTTTATTTAAAAAAACATACACTTGTTAGAACACAATATTACAATATTTTTTTTTCTTATTAATATATTAAACAAGTTTATCAGTATTAGTTATTGTTTCGCGGGATCTAGGAATACCGGGGTCGCTTTGAATTTTTAATTATAATAATTATTTTTTTAAATTACAGGTGCGTATTATAATTGAGATTTTACGGTAAATGCCACAAAACAACATTCGCTAATCTCCACTGTAGATTATCTTGAATTATTTATATCCAGATGAAGAATTAATAGTCTAAAAAGGATAGAAATATATAAATATCGGTATTTATACATGGATTTATAACTATTAATTTATTTTTTTTAATATATATATATATATTTTATTTTTAACTCTAGGTAATTTCATCTCTAAGATCAGTGGCGTAGCATAGGTTTCTGCCGCCCGGGCCAGATGCCACATTTGCCGCCCTCTCTACTCATTCAATCATAGAATTTTCAATAAATTTCATTTTAACCCAAACCTTTAAAAATTTTTTTAAAATACGTGCAAACATTTCTCAAGTTATGCTGAATCGAACTAGTTGATGTCCCAGTTGACTCAGTTGGTTTAAACAAAGACTCGAGACACAGAGAATTTTGACTTAAATTAAGAAAAATAAACATCTGACATAAAATC
The DNA here is from genome assembly GCA_023213315.1 of Euborellia annulipes. Lineage (NCBI taxonomy): Eukaryota > Metazoa > Arthropoda > Insecta > Dermaptera > Anisolabididae > Euborellia > Euborellia annulipes. The sequence goes on along the minus strand of JAKCPI010029390.1, from coordinate 585 downwards.
AACTAAAAGTCGGAATAAATTTTGAAATTGAATTACCATTCTCATTTCTTAGGAAATTTCATTTTGAAACATTAGTTTGAAATATAAAATGTCCTGAATCTATGTTGGCAATTTATAAATTTTTTTTGTGCTTATACAGCCTCAAAAGGGTCCGTCCTGAGTACCTTGAGAATTTAATTTATTATTGGAAAACAAAATCCTTAAATTTTCAAGGTGAATTAATATTTAATATTGCATGGATTCAAAATTGGGAGGGACATTTTACTTCTTTCAATGGTTTTTTCTTATACAAATACATTCAAGTATGGGTGTTGTAAAATTATTATATATATTCAGGGCCGTACTTGGGATCTGGAGGGGCTCTAGGCTGGAGACCCGAGACGCGGGCCCTACTGGGGAAAATATTTGTTTTTTTAATTAACTGCATTTCAACAACCCTTGTGGTGCGGGCCCATAGCCTATGCTTAAATATGACCCTGCATGGATTGGTTCTCGTATATTTGCCCTTATTTATTAACCGTCTGCCCCTCCAGTTAGTTTACAGGAAAATCAGGCAAGATGTGGAATAAGCATTGCCTCCTTTCC
>JAKCPI010029389.1:0-17203 GCA_023213315.1 Euborellia annulipes | reverse complement strand
AACTCATTCTCAATTTATTAACATGGATATTTCAGAACAATTTTCATTAGACAAATAAATTATAAGCAATTTGTCATTTAATTTAGAATCTGGTTTGAACTGATGATCAATTAAAAAAAAAATTATTAGTACATTTCATAATCAAATCTCAATTAACTAAATCTATCATTATATTTAGGTTTTTAACTTCTAATTCGGACTTCTCCATATCAAATTCAGCATTTTAAAAATTAAAATCAGTCTTTTTTCAAATCAAATTTAGAATTTATTAATAAACAGTTGAAAAAATATAAAAAAGGTTATAGCTAAGAAAAAGTTTTGATTTAATTTAACTCTCAGGAAAAGTTAAAGAGCTAAAATTTGGTGCATTCTAATATATTTGCTTACCAATTTTCAGCTCATCAACTAAAACCTTTCAAGATTAGCATTTTGTACTCTCAAGAAACGTTTTCAGGTAAAAAGCTATAATTTAATATGTAAAATATGCATGGTTTTATAGAAGTTCTCAATTTGGTTTGAAACATCCTGAATTTGATATGGAAAAGTCCGAACTAGAAGTTAAAAACTTATCAAATGATTTATTCTGAAAACACATTAAAAAGGATTAATTTATTTTTATTTTAACATTTATAAATATATATACAGGGTGATTCATCGGTCTGTCCTCTCTTTATAACTCTTTTATTTCAAGTCAGAGAGAAAAACTCTTCAAATATAATTTATATGATATATTATTGTCTATCAACGTATCATATGCATTTGTATACAGGGTGCTCCGTTTAAGTGCAACAATATGTAACTTATTTATATTTCTTAATGGAACACCCTATATATATATTTATTTATTTTGATAGTAAATTGTTACCCTAAAAAAACGTATTAAGTAATAAAGGGTCTAAAATTATAAATGAAAAAGTTATTCACCCTGTATACAAATGCATATGGTACGTTGGTTGATAGACAATAATATATTATATAAATTTTTTGAAGAGTTTTGCTCTCTGACTTAAAACAAAAGAGTTATAAGAGTTAACATATAAAGAGAGAACAGACAGATGAATCACCCTGTATATATACACCTTTAAAACAATTTTTTAATTGAACATTCATACCCCTCACTACAATGACACAATCAGACTGTAGCACTCTGAAATATTCTCCGAGTCCATTTTAAAATTCACACGTCATCAAAATTGTTTAATATATATGTATCTAGTGACTCTTTTATTTTCCTTTTTGTCCAATTCATTTCCTAGTCCAGAATTCTTGTGCCTTCGAAATCGAAACCATGCTTATTAGCGATGGCATGAATTTATGAGGTGATTTTTGGACCAAATCAATTTCATTCAAGATGTTTTTTTTTTAAATGTTTATTTCTTAAATAAAAAGTTGATACAAAAGATTGTGGTTTTATTAAAATATTACTGATTGGATTGAATAAAAATGTTTATCATTTTGTTATTAGTGGTAATAATTGAAGTCGAATGGTATGTGATAAACACGGTTAAGTATTTATTTGTGATACCTGAAAGTCAAATGGTGTCTTCTAAAGAGAAGTTAAATAATTAGTACTAATAATAGGTGAAAATAATAATATGCTTTTTAAAACATTAAATAAAAATTAGAACGGTCAACCTAATAAACATATAATCAGAGAGAAAAATAAAGTATTCGTGGAAGTAATTTACTTCAAGTGACAAATCTAATATTCTATTCAGTATTAAAACTGTTAATATTAAGAGAGTCAAACAATAATACACTCGTCGTTAAATTAAATGAAAATTTTTCAAGGATTTCTAAAATGTATTTTTAAATGACTTATGAGATTTGACTTTAGTGAGAAGGCATTTGTGCAATGAGCACACTTAAAGGGCCTCTCCCCCTGTATGTGTCCTTAAATGGCTTGTGAGATGAGATTTTATGTGAGAAGGGTTTTTCACACTGACCACAGTATAGGGCTCTCCCCTGTATGTGTCCTTAAATGCTTTATGAGAGTAGATTTTAGTGAGAAGCGTTGTTCACACTGACCACAGGTAAAGGGCCTCTCCCCTGTATGTGTCCTTAAATGGCTTGTGAGATTAGATTTTTGTGAGAAGCGTTGTTCACACTGACCACAGGTAAAGGGCTTCTCACCTGTATGTGTCCTTAAATGGCTTGTGAGAGTAGATTTTTGTGAGAAGCGTTGTTCACACTGACCACAGCTAAAGGGCCTCTCCCCTGTATGTGTCCTTAAATGGCTTGTGAGAGTAGATTTTTGTGAGAAGCGTTGTTCACACTGACCACAGGTAAAGGGCCTCTCCCCTGTATGTGTCCTTAAATGTCTTGTGAGATGAGATTTTCGTGAGAAGCGTTGTTCACACTGACCACAGCAAAGGGCCTCTCCCCTGTATGTGTCCTTAAATGGCTTGTGAGATTAGATTTTGGAGAAGGTTGTTCACACTGACCACAGGTAAAGGGCCTCTCCCTGTGTGTGTCCTTAAATGGCTTGTGAGAGTAGATTTTTGTGAGAATCGTTGTTCACACTGACCACAGCTAAAGGGCCTCTCCCCTGTATGTGTCCTTAAATGGCTTGTGAGATGAGATTTTTGTGAGAAGCGTTGTTCACACTGACCACAGCTAAAGGGCCTCTCCCCTGTATGTGTCCTTAAATGACTTGTGAGAGGAGATTTTCGTGAGAAGCGTTGATCACACTGATCACAGGTAAAGGGCCTCTCTCCGGAATGTACCAGCAAATGTCGAGTGAGCATTTGATTTGAATCGAAATCTCTTTTGACACTGGGTACAATCGAAGAATTTCTGACCTGAATGATATACAAAATGTTAAAGTATTTTTCATAATGATTTCACTGGATATTAAGGATGAAATTTACCTTTATTTGATAAATTAATATTTAAATGATTTTTCATTAGAAGGGATATTTTCATATTGATGCATTTCTTTTGATGTTTTTCTAAGAATTGTTCGCTGATAAACATCATATTACAATAGCAGCACAGATGAAGTGGCCCTGAAATAAAACATAAGTAAATCACTTAAAATTATATGTCTAACCTTACATCCTAGAATCCCAATCTATGATTTAATATGATAAACTAATTTTACATGAATGAGATATATAAAAAAAAATTCCTAGTGATGAAATAATAGTTAATATTGTAATATTTTAGTAGGTGTTAATATGTGCCCTGTTATATACATGCCCTTCCCACTTTTACTCTGACTAAAGCCCATCTATGAATTATACAGCAATGGATTGTACAATTAATTAAATTGAAAATTATAGATAACCTTAAAAAATATTAAGTTGGTCAAACAATACACTCGTCGTGAAAATTAAATTGACATAATTATAAGTCTCAAAGATAATCACAAGAGGTTGTAATCTACTAAATCCGAGATGGAATGGATTAGTTATTTTTAAATATAAGTCAGAAGGTTTATTATCACACCCTCGGGAATCGAACCCGAGTGCCAAAATGCGCCACTCGGGTACCCGAAGGTGAACCAATCTGACATATGTATAGCGCTAAATATTTACCAAATCTTTATTTGTACTCTTATATTCTAATGGAAAAGATTTAGATTGCCTAGAATAACAGAGTTGATGATTTATAAATAGAAATCATAGAAGGTGTCATCTACATGATGCAAATTAAATATACACATGTATCAAATATAAATATCTATTGTTTATTAATGAGAGTTTAGTTTCGATGGTTTGATCTTCATCATCAGTGTTTTTAATTAGAAATATTTCAATTATATATATGTATGAATATTTGCACCAAGCAGTAGACAACCTCAATGAGTTCCATTTATTAATAATATTTTTTGGGTATCCCTCCTACAGAGATAAGTAGATTTATAATTTTCATTAATATATATATTATACAAAGAATACTGATTTTCTTTAGAAGAAATATTTTAGATTATTTATTAATTTAACCAATGAAAGACTAACCTGTATAAATTGGATAATGATTGGGGTTGTAAGAACTTATTGATATCAATAATCTGAAATGAATCCATTATTATTATATATTTTAAATATATTAAAATAATCTTATTTAAATTATAGAAAGAAAGAAATTATTATCACTTTAACAGACAAGTAAAATACTAAAATGGAGACCTAGTACAAAAGATGAGTTTCAAATTCTAATCGAGAGATGGCAGTAGACTAGGGATTTGGGGAAAAAACTAAATTAAAAACTAGAAAATAAATACTTAAAAAAATTCACATATTCTCATAATTGAAAATAAATGTTTAGCTGAATTCAATTTTAAGTAGGTCATAACTATTGAATTTTCATAATTATTTTAGAAATTGTGTTGGTTTTGAGAACTGAAAAAAGAGACAAGAGGGAAAAGTATTACTAATATTTCCTTATCATTGACCCTTTGAACCCTGACGAAAGAAGGGAGATCTTCCGAAACATCGGTTGAAAAGCTTTTAAAAGTAAACGTTCTAATAAATAGGCTTTTATTGGAAAAATTGTCTTTTAATTTCTTCTTGGAGTGCCTTCCATTAAATCCTCAACTCTAAATCTACCAGTCCCTTTTCAAAGAAAACCCTCTAATATAAATTAATTTTTCCTTTCAATTGTTTTATGTATTCTTAATGTTTCTCCAAGGATATTTATTAGAAAATCAATGGAAAATTGCTAGGCAAAATGAAAACTGCATCCGAATAAAAATTAATTATTTATTTAAACGTTATTTTCTGTCTCTAAAAAAACTGACATTTCGGAAGATCTTCTCTCCTTCTTCAGTGTTAAAAGGGCTCAACGAAGGAACAATCTAGATCTTTTGCCTCCTTTAACAGCCCTTGTGCTCATCTGTTGAGGCCAGAGGCAAATTCCGAATCTACCCATCTGTATAATAATTTAAATTTTGATTTTGAAAAATATTTTTTTTTTAATTTATTTAATATTTCTCAGCCTAAGCTCTTAGAGTCGTCTGTTCAGTGATCTCTGTTTGCTACTTTAACAAAATGTATTTTTCTATATCCAATCTCGTATTTGATCCAATGAGAAATAACAAATCAATTATTTTTAATTAAAAAGACTGATAAAGAAGGTGAAAACTTCGAAACTAAAGTCTCGACCAAATCAATTACATATACCGGGTGAGTTTTTTATCTTGAGACAGTCTCATAACTCAAAAACAGTGCATTACATTAAAAAAAGTTTTGAATAAAAATTTATTTATAGGGGGAAACTAAAGTACACTATTGTTTGTTGATCTAGAACAAGTTTTCAAGGGTATTTCGAGGTTAAGTTCTGTTTTTTAAATGGAAACCTATATATTTCTGTTTATATTCTGAATCTACAAAAAAAAACTGAACACCTTTTATTTGAACTATTTTTTATACGACATCAAATAAAAAAAAAAATTAAATCAATTAGATCTCAAAAAAATCTTACTAATTATTTTTAACAATTATTCAACTTAATTATCAAATCATAATGATTAAATAATTAATTATTAATAAATATTTATTAAATCGAAAAGTCACAACAATGAAAATAAGTGTTTATAATGATCTTAAAACTTCATTATACGTAGGCACACAGATTTAAGAGATTATTTTCTACTTAAGAGAACTATTTAAAATTCATGAGTTTAAAAAAGTTTATTTCTCGTGTGAATCCAGTAGATAGTTATGGTAGGTATATTGTATTACCATAATAAAAATGCAGGATGATTTTATGTTGAAGACTGAATTGAAATGGTCTTAATTTATGGTGAATGTGGAAGAAGTGTTATGGGGCTGCCATTGAAATGAATGCCTAGCGTTTTCCTGATAAGAATACACCCTCCCAAGCTTCATTTTATCGTACTGTCAATCTGTTAAAAAAAACAAGAAATGTAAAGGCTATGAAAACTGAAAGAGGCCAAAATAACGAAGTTGAAACTGGAATTCATCCAGAAGACTTGCGATACATTCATACACTCTGGAATGTCTCAGAACAGTGTCGCAAAATTATTAAATAATTAATTAGGTATTATTAAATTATTTATTTAATAATTAAATATTTGATCATTATTATTTGATAATTAAGTTGAATGATTGTTAAAAATAATTATTATAATTTTTTTTTTTTTTTGAGATCCAATTGATTTAATATTTTTTTTTATTTGATGTCGTATAAAAAATAGTTCTAATAAAAGTTGTTCAGTTTTTTTTGTAGATTCAGAATATGTACAGAAACATATATGTTTCAATTTAAAAAACAAAACTTGACCTCGAAATACCCTTGAAAGCTTGTTCTAGGTCGGCAAACAATTGCGTAGTTTAGTTTCCCCCTGATATAAATAAACTTTTATTTGAAACTTTTTTTCATATAATGCACTGTATTTGAGTTATAAGACTGTCTCAAGATAAAAAAACTCACACGGTATAAATATACCTACATATTGGTTTAGTATAATATATTCATTTCCATCAGCCAGAGGACAACCTCATTGATTTCCTTTTATGAATTAACAACTCGGCTTCTTTCGGCAAATAGAAACAAAATCTTTTCAACGAATTATACAACAACATTTATACATTGAATTATTTATTGTATGTTTTATACTCAAATTCTAAAAACATTATTTATATTTAATATTCACCAACAAACAATTACGATTCAATAAAGATGTTTTGATTGTGACCGAATCGCACTACGCACTCTACATGACTGAAAACATTTCAGTAATGTATTAAGTAAGGCGATTCGATTTCAATCAATTCAGCATTCACTAAAACTTGTGGCTTGCTCATTTCTTTAGCTCACCTCTTCCAACCACCTGCATTCCGTCGCGGCTATATGTTAGTACTCAGACGAGGGTTAATCCTAAGTCTGGGGAAAGCACGAATCTCGCCCATTCCAACTCATTGTTAGGTCCCCCACCAAAAGGCGGGTTTAAAAATAAAAAACAGCCTAACAAATTACATTGTTTTAAAAAGTTTATGTTTTATATTATTTGATAAAATTGAATGAATTGTAAGGATACTTTTGAAAATGGTTTTTCTCTTAGTTAAAACTCCAGACAAATAAGTTTAATAAATGAGCCACTGAAGAAGTTGCCAACCAGCAACGAAACGTTTGGCGTATTACGAATAATGAAATATTATATTTTTAATCTCTATATAAAACACTCATTTAAATAAAAGTATAATTTTTGTGGAAAAGAAATTTTATTTCCCTATTGAAATCAAAAAATAGCTTAAAAGGGTGAATTTTTGTAAAATTTACTCCCTTGACGTCTTGACGAAGGGTGCAAAAAGATAATATTCAAGATATTTTAACGAAATTATAATTTTTTTTTTCATTTCTATATAAATCTCTAGTAAAAATTATTCGTATAAGACTTCAAGTTTAATTTTCTAAATATTAAGGCTTTGGAGGAGGGCATGCAGTCAAGGGTTTTTTTTTTTTGGGGGGGGGGGAGGGGTGCAGGTGACCTTAATTACGCCGAATCTGCATTTAACAAATTTGGGAAAAGTAAATATTCAAACATTACAAGTATGCATGATCAATCTTTTTGCCCACAAGTACAAGTATGCTTGCACAAGAGCCACCCACTTTGCTCTTGGACGATGATGAGTTCGGACGACGATGTGCTGGCTGTGGCTGCTTATTTTCCCCTTGTCCACAAGAGAAAAACAAACGCAAAAAAATAAACGTGTGATATGTGGTGTAAAGAGTGGTTTATGAAAAGAAAAACGTATTCCCATATTAATTTACTGACTGAATTGAAGATATATCCGCGTGATTGGCATAATTATCTCAGAATGAATGAAGAAAAGTCAAACAGGTGGTAGTAGGACAGTGAAGGCTCATATATTTCATCTGCACCAATAGACCAGAGTTACGAGAAGCTTCAACTTTTTTCTTTTCTATAATCTTTTTAACAACTGCATCCTTATCGGCGTTGTTATCAATTAATCTGTATCTACTTAACAAGAGATCGTAAGCTGCATCCCTCTTCGCCCTATCATGATACTCTGATGATTTAATTCGCCAAAGACATGGTTGATTTTTGTATTCAAGAATAAACTCTTCGAGTAATTCTCGGTTGACTTTCTTCAGATCGCTAGACATGATGAGCTCACTCACGAGTATATCGTTTACTTGTGCAAATCGCCAAGTCCTAGGTACACACGGTCCGTTTCACTTGCGCAAGCGCGGCTTGCACAAGTTTCACGATTAAAATTCAATCAAGTATCAAGCGACTTGTACAAGTTAAATACTTGCCCAAAATTATCCTACAGAAACAAAAGCATACTTGTGCAAAAAGATTGATCATACATAAATACTTGTCAAGTTTGCAGTTACGTGTGTAGCCACCTTAACTTTATCATTTTATTTCTTTCATAGCTCTCCTTCAAATATAGTCTTTTTGTATTCAATTTTAATTTTTTAGTGGATAAAAAAATTTATTTTACCAATTTTTACTGCATATATATGCACATTTCAATGTATTCTGCATATTACTTGGATATTTCAGCCTTTTTAACTGCATATTTTGGCAGTTTTTAACCGACTTCAAAAAAGGAGGAGGTTCTCTATTCGACTGAATTTTTTTTTTTTTTTTTTTTTTTTTTTTTTTGTGCCTATGTTACCTCATATCTCCGCCAATTGTCAACCGATTTTGAAAATTTTTTTTGCATTGGGTCCAGTCTAGCTTCCGATTGGTCCCATTTTTTTTTCGATTTTTTTTCATAGGTATTAGACCTTTTTTATTAGGTTTGTTTAGGTTTGTTTAGACCTAACCTCTTTGTTTATGAACCGATTTCGATGGTTCTTTTTTTATCCGAAAGGGGGTGTCTTAGGGATGGTGTCATATTAATTTGGTCAAGTTCTGATGATATAATCACTATTAATAACATCACTAAAAAGAGAAAAATAAAAAATTTTTAAGAAAAAAATAAAAACCGACTTCAAAAAATTAAGTGCAACAAATATAAAAATACACTAAAAGGTATAAAATAATTATTATCTTATTTAGTTACAACTAAACGACGAAATATTAACACGAAATTACTTTTTGAAGTTGGTGCCAAACATATACCTTTTATGAATCGCACTCGACGGATCTTACTTAGTACGTTTGGCGGGTACGCTCGCTTATAGGTATAGTTTGTTTGGCACCGACTTTAAAAAGTAATTTCGTGTTAATATTTCGTCGTTTAGTTGTAACTAAATAAGATAATAATTATTTTATACCTTTTAGTGTATTTTTATATTTGTTGCATTTAATTTTTTGAAGTCGGTTTTTATTTTTTTCTTAAAAATTTTTTATTTACATTTTAATTTAAAAATTTATTTTTTACCAAAAACATTCAAACATTTACTAATTCATTACCATATTTTATTTTAACCGACTTCAAAAAAGGAGGAGGTTCTCAATTCGACTGATTTTTTTTTTTTTTGTGTCTATGTTACCTGATATCTTCGCCAATTGTGAACCGATTTTGATGATTTTTTTGCATTGGGTTCAGTCTAGTTTCCGATTGGTCCCGTTTTTTTTCATTGGTATTGGACCTTTTTTGCTATGTTTGTTCAGGCATAACTTCTTTGTTTATGAACCGATTTCGATGATTCTTTTTATATTGGAAAGGGGGTACCTTAGGGGTGGTCCCATATTAATTTGGTCAAGTTCTGATGATATGATCAATGACGAATTAACGTAAATCTCCAATTCTTATGAGCAAATAATCGAAATTATAATAAATAAAATCTTTTATAAAAAAATCAATCTTAAAACATTCATTTAAAACCCGCAAACGTTTCGAGAGAATTTCTATATTTATGAATTGAATTTTATTATCATTTTCTGATTCATTCGCCCGACGCTTTCTCTTACGAGATGCATGCAAGGTATTATATTAAGTCACTATTAATAACATCACTAAAAAGAGAAAAATAAAAATAATTTTTATAAAAAAATAAATAAAACCGACTTCAAAAAAATTAAATGCAACAAATAAAATAATAAGAACTCAAAAATCAAATAAAATACACTAAAAGGTATAAAATAATTATCTAATTTAGTTACAACTAAACGACGAAATATTAACATGAAATCACTTTTTGAAGTCGGTGCTAAACAAATATAGAGCCTACTCGCCAATCGTACTAAGTAAGATCCGTCGAGTTTGATTCATAAAATGTATATGTTTGGCACCGACTTCAAAAAGTAATTTCATGTTAATATTTCGTCGTTTAGTTGTAACTAAATTAGATTATTATTTTATACCTTTTAGTGCATTTTATTTGATTTTTGAGTTCTTATTATTTTATTTGTGGCATTTAATTTTTTTGAAGTCGGTTTTATTTTTTTTATAAAAATTATTTTTATTTTTCTCTTTTTAGTGATGTTATTAATAGTGACTTAATATAATACCTTGCAAAATCGCTGGTTCTAGATCGAGAAAAAATAGCATAGTTTAGTTTCCCCTCGATATCAATAAACTTTTATTTGAAACTTTTTCTCATACAATGCACTGTTTTTGAGTTATAAGACTGTCTCAAGATAAAAAAACTCACCCGGTATATGGTATTTAAATAAATACAAAAGAATCAATAATTTAAAAAACAGACATTTTTTGGGTATTTAACGAAAATCTTTTTTTGTTTTTCACAAAACAAGGTTATATAGCAAATGAAGTTGATTATTATAATTCTCTATGAATTATGTCCATTGCGTTTATCCATAAAATCTATAGATATTTCCTTACATCGTCAAAATCGGCAAAAATTCATTACTTAAGACCGCCATGGGGTCTATTCTATAAAAAACGAATTTTTAATTTTTAATAAAATCTAAAAAATAATGAGAAGATATAAAAACCTTTCAAAGTAATCCATTAGGGTCATAATTGATGAATTTGACACTTTGCTACGCTATCTACATTTTATGAAATGTACGCATAGAATATAATTCAAAGAGGATCCCATAATCTTGCATTTATTATATAAAAAACGGAAAAAAACGCAATCGTCGACATATACGTGGAAATACAGATAAAAAGCAAAAAGTCTTCTTGACACTTTTAATCAATTTTAAGAAAAAAGAAAAGTTGACATCAATATTACATTATTTCTTATCGATGTTGAGGGTGCTGTAAATATAAATATTATTGATTAACAGCCACCCTAATAAACATAGAATCAGAGCGAAAAATAAAGTATTAGTGGAACAAATATACAACTAGTGATAAAACTAATATTCTATTCAGGACAACATCTTAAGCATTAAGATGTTCAAACAATAATTTGATAAGTTGTTTGATATTTTGAAATACGTGTTTCATTTATAGTATTTGCAGGCGATTGAACTCGCCAAAAGTAACGAGTAATGAGTTATAGATTATTATAAAGCATGAATATAATTAAAAAAGTAAGTTAAGATCTAAACAGGACAAATTTGGGGAAAATAATTATTCAAACATGTCAGAGAGTAAGACTTGTTTAATTTTCAAGCAAAAGAAGCATACAATCAATATACACATGGGGAGAAGTAGAAATAGTTTCAGTAGACACAAAGGTTGAATCTAAATGACTGTAGGTCGTCAGAGATCAGTTTCAACTGCTTCGAATTTAATTGCCTTGTAATATTAGCAGGGCAACCTCACTTATCTGTTTGACATTTCTGAATTTTATTTAAAATAGAAGTAATTAAGAAAATTTTCTAAGAGTGGATTTTCAAATGGGTTTTGAGACGACCTTTTCGAGAGAAACCCTTATCACAATGATCACAGACAAAAGGCTTTTCGCCTGTATGAATAAGTAAATGCCTTTTGAGATCACTCTTTTCGCGAGAAACCCATCCTGCAGTGATCACAAACGAAAGGCTTTTCGCCTGTATGAATAAGTAAATGCCTTTTGAGATGACTCTTATCTGAGAAACCCTTCTCGCAGTGATCACAGACGAAAGGCTTTTCGCCTGTATGAATAAGTAAATGACTGTTGAGATCAGCTTTACTACTCAACGGAGAAATAATGAACGCAGAATATAGTGTTCATTCAGGAGTTATATTAAGAGGAATTCGAGTTGTCATTCCGAAAGTATTACGTCCAGCAATTTTAAAAGAACTACATTCTACGCACATAGGTATGGTGAAAATGAAAAGCATAGCACGATCCTTATGCTATTGGCCGAAAATCGATGAAGATATTGAAAATATGGTCATATCTTGTCAAGACTGCGCTCAAGTTAAGAAAAATCCAGCCAAAGTGCCAACACACAAGTGGGAAGAACCAGAACAGCCCTGGCAACGTATACAGATGACTGTGTATATATATATACAGATACTACATATGACTATGCAGGCCCCTTCAAGAATAATTACTTTTTTATTGTGGTCGACGCAAAAACAAAATGGTTAGAAATTACGATGTCTAAATACCCACCAACGTCAAATTCAACAATAGATTCATTAACAGAAATATTCTCAAGAAATGGACTACCACACATACTTGTCACAGATAACGCAACTATATTTAAATCACAAGAATTCGTAACATTCTGCAAGAGAAATGGAATAGAACAAAAATTTAGTGCCCCGAACCATCCCGCCACGAACGGACAAGCAGAACGAATGATACAAAATTTTAAAAAATAAAATGAAATCAATGGTAAATGAACAAGGAACAATCAAAGACAAATTAATTAAATTTCTTTTTAAATATCGAGATACACCACTGGAAGGCGGTAAAACACCTGCTGAATTATACCTGAAAAGAAAACTTCGATCCAGGCTCGACTTAATCAAACAAGAAATGCGAGAAACTAAAACAGATCAATGCCATAAAATAAGAGAATTACAGCTTGGCGACAGAGTGCAATCAAGAAACTATACATCATCCGGACTCTGGAAATTTGGTACAGTGATAGAACGATTAGGAAAATTACACTACCTAATTGAACTCGATCACGGGTACATTATAAAAAGACACATAGATCAGTTAGCCAAAACACAAGTCGACAAAATCACTCCTCAAATAAACCTACATCTGAATACACCAACACCTCAAACTCAAGAACATTTAGAAGATAAACCAACATCTCCTATAAAATACAGAACAAGGATAATAGAACACTCAAGCCCTACCTCAAGCCCAGAGACTAAGGGAAACGAAAATCAACCTCAAAACAAAGATGTACAACCACCAGTAGAAACAAATCAACCTCAAAACAAAAATGTACAACCACCAGTAGAAACAGGACCTCCAACGCCGATGCCGTTACGACGATCGGAAAGAACGCGGAAACCTGTAATCCGGTTAAACTGCAACAATTAAATTAAGTGCCGGAGAATTGTTATGTATTTTATACTAGTTGGAGTTTATATTATTCGTTGGCAACCAGTTGCCAAGTGACGATAAATAAACATTAGTAAAATAAACAAACATTCGCTAAACAAGAGCCTTCGATGTAACTTATTTAATTTAATTGTGTAATAAATAGTATATATATAAATTACTCCAAGCGTTCTTAACTCATCTATCTCCGCTTCCCCGGCTCCTCCAGTTCAATCCATCATACATTACAGTTTCAAAAAAAAAAGTTAAGAAAAATGTTTTAATAAAAGTATTTATCTGACCAAAAAGATAAATGTGAAAAAGGGGCCAAGTTCGGTTCAAACGGCTTCGCCGACAAAAGGGTTGAGATCTAACGGGTACCAAGTTCCATAGCAGTTGGTAAAATCATAGCTATAGGGATGTACAACGTTCTTCAATTGATTTAAAAGAAAATTTGTTAAGTTTTTTGATATTAAATTTATAACTAGGCAAGTTATAATAGTCAATAACTTACGTTTAACCAGATGATATTTAATACAAGCTTAAACTTTAACTTTGCTAGTTGTTCTTATTTTATACTACAAACAATTTAGTTGGATATAAAACTTGTCAAGTTATGAATTTAATATCAAAGAACGTAACAAATTTTCTTTTAAATCAATTGAAGAACGTTGTACATCCCTATAGCTATGATTTATGCGACTGCTATGGAACTTGGTTTCCGTTTAGATCTCAACCCTTTTGCCGAGGAAGCCGTTTTTTGTACCGAATTTGGCCCCTTTTTCACATTTATGTCTTTGGCCAGATATCATTGATTTTTGAAAAGTTTTTATCCTTTAATTTATTTAAATAATTACATTTTAACATGTATATTAATAATATAATAATATTAATATATATTAATATAGGTTTCTACCTAACTAGTTTTTACCTAACCACATGAAAGATTTTAACCTTTCATTCATAAATTAATTCCTGTGAATCCATTGTAATAGACTGATGAAGAGGGCAAAGCCCTCGAAACTATAGTCTCGTTATAAATAAATAAAATTTATAATTCCAGCAGAAGACACACTTTTTATTGTCTCCTTCAATATATAAAAATTCTGCTACTCTCGGCAAAAAAAACTTTCAATTTACATAGGAATTGAGAATTAATGCATTGTTTTTAGTGAATATTTCAGAATTATTTAATAACCTCTTTATTTTCAGAGGAAAAATAAATAATAATTTATAATTTTACTTTAAAACATATCATTACTTGAAAACACACATAAACGAAGGGAGAAGCGGGAATTTGGAGAATTGGCCACAAAAAGAAAGGAGGAAGGAAATAAATAGATTGAACCTGGACAACAGGACGGGAGATCATTCTGAATTTATGCTCGAGTATTCTAACTCTATCTATGCAGACTCTAGCATTCTCATTCTAACTCTATCCATACAGAGCCCTCTTACATTGATATTCCAACTTTATCCACTCAACATTCTCAATCAATCCATACATTCTACTTCTATCGCTACATTTCCTCTATTCCACTCGATATATATATATATCCGAATTGGAGCCAGCTTGCTCCGGGAAGAAAACCAAACGTGGTCCGTGGAATCCATTGAACATCGGCCATTTATACCAGACACCGAGAATTCCTCGAGAATTTCTAAATCTAATGGATGTTTATTATAATTAAACCAATTTATTCTTTTTATTTAAAGCCAAAATAATTATTAAAAATAACACAACATAATTATAATATAGATAAAATAAATTTATTAACTATAATCTGTTCAAGACTTTTAAAATAGGCATAAGATTCTGATCAATTCGAGGAAAGAATGAACTTTTTTCTATTTTTTTTTTTTTTTTTTTTGGCTTTTCGGCCTTACTAGCCATAAGCCCAATTACGATACTAGCTATATTTTTAAAATTTGTCTGCTACCCCGGGGGTCAGATTTTAGCTGGCTGCCTCGAGTCGGATTCGAACCCGGGTCCCCTGGTTAGCTCGCTGTCACGCTACCGCCTAGCCTACCGACCCCCCCCAACTTTTTCTATTCAACTGTTTAATTTAAAACAATAATAAAAAATTAACAATGTTCAATATAGATAACAATCAATTATTTAATAAATAAACAAAATATTTTATTATATAAATGACATGTGGAAACTAACCTGTATAAATTGGATATTTGAGATTCATGATTGGAATTTCAGCCATAATGGATATATTTTCTCCTAGTTCAAACAAATATTTAAAAGGATATAATATTGAAGGGAATAGTCTTTGTATAATTTAATAAAAATATATTCTTGAATTTTAGTAAACACGAAAAGAAATAAAATAAATGAGAAATATAGTTTACGTCTTTAGATGAAATAATGCTAAATAAAATGAATCCGTCAGATGTCAGGGCAGTCACAAGTCAAAGTCCAAAGCAGAGAGGCTAGCTGCTGGTTTTCCTTCTCATCCGCACATGACGTCATCACCGAACAGAATGTTTCATGACGTCAGAAAGACTGGTAAATTCAAAATTTCCGGGTGAAATTTTAAATAGAAAAATTGGATGAAAATTTAAACAATTTTAAGTCTAGGTCCGCTCTAAGTAGTTTCGGATATAAAATTAATTTTTATGAAATTTAAATATAACAGATTATGATTTTAAGAAATGATTCCCTATAATTTTAATTTAAAACATGAAATTAAATATAATAAAATTTGTTATATACCTAACTATGAGCTTAAAAAAAATGTTAAAATCTTTAAATTCTATTAATAAATTGAAAAAAAAACAGTTTTTTTTGTTTATTTTGTGAGGGACTTGAAAAATTATGATTGAAATGATTATTTTTTGATTTATAAACCTATAGTTTTAGAGCTAGAAAGCCCAAAATCAAATTAGTTATTCACAATAAAAATAAAAAACTTTTGGCGGCAGAACTAACGTTCTATGAGTTTCCTATCTTTAATTAAGTTATCATGGGTTCGTTAATCTTCAAGTTTTGCCTGGCTGTCGGCGTACCTCGTGATAAAATCAGATACATTATCAAAATAATGATAAACTCATATATTTGGGCGTAGTTATGGGAGGGCAAGGGGGCAGTGACCCCCCCCCTTTAGAAAAATCGAAACTCCATTATTACTAGTCATCACTTAAGTATGTATTTCTCATTAAATTATTTCGTTACTTCCAAAATTTGTGAATTCTACTAAAAAACTTAGTTGCTTTTCTAATCTGATTACCGAAACTGAAACCTTGTGGTGGCTAATCAGCTGGCCGGCTTCCCCCCCCCCCCCCTTAGGAAAACTCTCTAACTACGCCAAACTTCAGTAGTACTGAAAATTGAAACAATACAATTATATACAAATCAACCCAGACAGAAGGGAACATTGCAGCAACGTTGCGAACCTTGCCAACATTGCAGTGGCAACATTCAAATGTAACATTGCAGCAACATTGCAGTGTCCAGATAGCAATTTAACCTTGAATCCTACTTGCAGCAAGTCTGATGTGTCAAAAATGGAAGCTTGTAGCAAGTTTGCCGTGGCAAGTATATCACTTGTGGCAAGTTTGAATCAAATCTCCTAGTTTCCCAAGCGAGCAAGCTTGCATGTTGCTTGTTTTTGCAAAGCATATGCAACTTTGGCTTAGCATACTTGCAGAGTGTTTTTTTTTTTTTTTGTAAAGTATATGCAACTAGTGTCATATTGGGCAGCTCTGAAATTGGTTGCATAGCTAATTAAATCTGCATTCAATATTAGTAATAAAAAGGAAAATCATGAGTCAGATTTAATTACATTTTGGCAAGCTGTAAAATTTACTTTAGTCTGTTAATTAACTTTATTTCTACAGCAACAAATGTGCGCAAATTCTTGCTGCATTTATTTATTGAAAAATATTTTAA
>JAKCPI010029388.1:0-12421 GCA_023213315.1 Euborellia annulipes | reverse complement strand
GAGATATTATTCAAATTTTAAATGTTTTTTTACCGGGATATAAAACTATAATAAATAGTTTTTAATTGTATTTATGATAACTTCTATTGCAGTATTGTATAAATGTGTCTGTTTATTGTCACTGAACTCTGATCTACTTGACTTTTTTCCAATATGTTTAAAATTATGATTAATTCAAATTTTATTGCTGGTATTATTCATAAAACCTTCTTTTAAAAATCAAAATCTTTGCTTGGAAATAAAGGCAGATCAAATTTAATCTATTGTAAACATTCATCACAAATCTCCGAGTCTCTCAAGTACAAACAAAAAAAAAAAAAATGATAATCCCGTATACTACGAGATTGAATTGAAGCTCGAAAATAGACTCATATATTTAATTATAGCCGAAACTATCTCCACTACTCAAGATTTGTTTTATAGGCACTCTCCTCATTTTTTAAAAGTCCGATGGACCAGTTAAAATTTGTAGACTGTATACACATCGATTGTCACTTGGATGATTAATCTTAAATTTATTTAAATAGACAGCGAGATCCAAGTCACCTTCTTGGCTCTTTGGTCATTTTTCATTGTGCTTTTGACAAGTTGACATCTCTCTTCTCTCTCTTTCCCCATTTTCTCTCTCTCTCCACTTTGGATTCGCCATCGGTTAATTCGTCAAAGCAAAAGGGCTCCATTCCGTCTGTGAAATGCAATAGTCTATCTACCCTAGTGTCTCGTAATGTTTACCAACTATCTGTGACTCGTCAACTTGAAACCACAGCCGGAGTTTGGTTAATTAAACCTTAATTTTACTGGTCATTGTGTATTGTGCTCTCATCTGGCAGAAACTTGGTCGGTGCTTTGCGTTGTTGCCTTTTACTAAACCCCCTCCCACTTTACTATACAACTCTCTGTCCAGTTGGCGATTCGCATTATTATTATTATTATTATTGTCAATTATATTTATTAAATATAAATGAAAATTATTTCAATTTTATCCTGGGGTTTGAATTACCTGTTTGTGATTTGAGAGAAGTAAAAATAAATAACTAGCATTAAGGTGCGCGTCTCGGAAAACCGTTAAAACACGATTGACTCGAGGCGGCACCAGATGGCGTTAGTGTTCCCCCATTGGATAACACGTAACTTGTTCAATTTCATTCTAGACTTTCCAGCTAATTAATTAAAGGCAAAAAATTAATTATTTTTTAACACAATGATTACTAATTTAATTATCTACAACTTATAGAGCTCCTTTTTTAAAATATCTTTTATTTAATGCCATTAATCTAAAAAAAAAAATTTTTTTTTTCGAAAATCAAAAAAAGGGCTTCTATAAGTTGTAGATATTTTAAATAGCTTTAATTTAAAAAAAATTTGAGGTCGATAGCTTCAAAATTGTGGCCGCTGGAAAGTCCCAAAATTAGCAACCCGAGACGCGCCCCTTAATAATTTTATATATTTTAATTTTAATTATTAAATAGCTATTTCATTCTTGATATTAGAGATAAGGGGTCGTCCACATATTACGTAACGCTTTTTTTGATGATTTTCTTGTCCCCCCCCCTCCATGTCACAGTTAGTCACACACAAACAAACCCCCCTACAAATATTATGTCACAATATAGAACTTTCCCCCCCTCCCCGAATCAAATTGCTTATATAATATCATTTTACCTTTTTTTCGACCTATTTTTTGACAACGAATGCTTTATAAATGTTATTATATATTATGTATCGCCCCGGGCCTGGTGTAGTTGGTAGCGTGCTTACCTTCTATACTGACCGTCGCCAGGCAGTTAGATGATTTTATTTAAGCCATTTGGATACCCAATGGCTTAAATAGAAATGTCTGGGCCCAATATAGATAGATTTATAAATAAAGGTTATCGCCAAGTCTTATATGGCCTAAGTTGCCGACAAGACTGTGTGAATGTATAAAAAAAAAAAATATCATGTATCATTTATAAAAGCATAAAAATATATAAATAAATATAGACCAGATATAGGAAACTGATAATATTGGCTGTTAGACTAGTCTACCATCTTTTGCAAGAGTGCTGTACTATTTGACAGTTAATTTTTAAATAAATCATCTAAATTTTATGACGGAAACTGCCAAAGTGTATATATAGGCCTATATATATATATAGTATATATATATATATATATATATATATGATTATGAACGTTTACTTTTGATAAAATTGTTCTGTTATCCGGAACACAAAATAAATATTAAGCATTTATTTTCAGAAAATTTATTAAGGCTGGCGACTGACGAAACTGAAACATATGTCAGTCGCCAGCCTTAATAAATTTTCTGATAATAAATGCTTAATATTTATTTTGTGTTCCGAATAACAGAACAATTTTATCAAAAGTAAATCTTCATAATCATAATATATATATATATATTGATATATAAATCATCTAAGCTTACTTTAAAATTTTCTTAATTAAGGCTCAAACAGACAGAACGCGAAATTCGCGTCGCTTGGCGTTTTTTCAACGCCGCGAAAGGGCGCGAAATGTTGTATAAGGCAAGACTGTATCATCCCCGTCACACAGGGGGCGAACTTACGCGGCGTAAACGCTCTCTTTCGCGCGACAGCTTTTTAGAGTTGTACAAATTTACAACTCCTTCGCGCGAACAGGCGAACTATCATCAAGATGAGTAATGAAATAGAAAAACTTATAGAGTTAAAAACACTTGTTTTTCGCCTCTAACTAAATAAAAGTTAATAATATTAAAGTTATATTATAATCTATATTTAATAAGACTGTAATAAATATGTTTTTTGTTGGCAGCCAATCTATGATTACTAAAAAGTCCGAATCGAGGTAATTGAATAGTATTATCTTTTATTCTAATTTACAAGCCTCGAAAAATATTTAATCAAAGTTATCATTAATAAAATAAGATTTAAATAAAATCTAATTTTGCAATGATATTCTATTTCTTTCGTAATATAATACTTTATTTATAAAATATTTATAAATTCATTAAATAAAGGTTGTTGAAACATATACACAATACCGGATCGTACGCCCAGATTACGCTTCCTGTGTGGCTTAGCAAAAACGCCTTGCGCCGCGAAAAGCGCGCGTATCCTGAGCGTCGCGAATTTCGCGTTCTGTCTGTTTGAGCCTTTATTCTCACAGATTGTTTTCTCTATTTGCTTGATTACAAAAAAATGATATTCCATAATTTTATAATAAGTCATTAAAAAAAATTATAACTTTCTGTCCCAATAATTTCTTATGAATTTAATTCATTAAAAAAAAGTAAAAAACCGAAAAATTTCTTATAATAGTCTAGTTTTTTTTAAGTACGTTTAGACGCCGTTCCTACTCCCCCTTAAACCTAAATGAAAATATAAAAAATAAATTACAATTTCTTTGAATATATTTTTAGCAATAATAAGAGTTGGCAAAATCTAATTATCATAAGATGTGTAGCTATACATAAATTCATAAAAATAATAAACAATTTACTCTAAACATAATTACGAATATAAGCTTCCATAAAGCTTGGGGACATATAAAAAATTAAGCCAATGCGAAATTACATTCATTCATTTTATACAAAATTGATATTTTTAAATTTAATTATTTTAATTAATTTTCTTAATGCTTGAGGCTATTTCATAATAAATGAATATAAACGTTCAGGTTATTATCATTTTTATCATCCTTAAATTATTAAACTGACTAGAAATAAATAAATAAAATTTCCCTCAAAATGTGTTTATTATTTTTTTTAATGTCACTAAAGAAAGGTCAGAGTTCGGTTTTAGGGGTCTGGTCAATGATTGGTTGGGATCATATCTTCTAGGGAGAACTCACCTAGTTGAAGTAAAGAATTATAGATCTGAACTTCGGGATATTAAATCTGGTGTTCCTCAGGGTTCAATTTTAGGTCCCTTGCTGTTTTTACTTTATATTAATGATCTATCTTATAGTGCTAAATTTGACAAACTTATCATGTACGCTGATGATACCTCATTTTTGAGCTGTGGCAGTGACCCAGTACAGATTCAAAAAGAATGTAGGATGAAACTCTCGGACCTGAACGACTGGTTCGGTTCTAATAAAATGATATTGAATAAAAATAAATCAGTGGTAGTTAACTTTTGCTGTAGGGGGGTTGTCGGTGACGCTGGTCTCGTTGGGAAAGAATTTGATTTGTCTAGCAATGTAAGGTTTTTTGGAACTTATATAGACAGCAAATTGAGATGGCGTTCGCAAATAGATTATTTAAGCTCAAGGTTTGCTTTGATATTCAAAGGCTCTATCTTATTGTCGGCACCGAGGAGGCAAGAAATTATTATTTTTCCAACTTCCACTCTCTGATTGCCTATAATATACTATGCTGAGGACAGGGCCGCGATAGGAGAGGGTCTTTATCTTGCAGAAAAGGGCAGTAAGAAGTCTTGGTGGTTACGGCATAAGAAGCCCATACAGGGAGATTTTTAGAGGATTGACATTCTAACATTGCCTGGTGTACTTATATACCAGGCGATGTACCTGAGTATGAGATCCAGCGAGTTCCCCGACTTAATTATAACCATTTCTATCGTACTGGGAATGGGGAGGACTTGCGTATACCCATAAGCTTTCCCGAAGTGAGAGGAATCCCATCTGCCTTTGTTCTCGGGTTTACAACCATTTGCCGGGACAACTAAAGAGCCTATTTGGCACGCGGACATTAATGTCGTCGCTCTGTCACTTCTTGGTCCAGAAAAGCTATTACTCATTGAAGGAGCACCTGCTCGATTCTTGAGACTTGCTCGTGTAAATTAAAATGTTTAATGTGATATGTATTAATTGATTGTAACGGACAACTTCCATACATATTATGTATGTCTTAAGAAAGGAATAAATTATTATTATTATTACTAATAAGAGAACAGTAGTAATAGTTGCGTCATTTTGTTTCGCAGAGATTTATTATTTTTATTTAGTTAAAAAACAATACATGTCACTGATTCACAGAAATTATATGAATTTCTACTCCTCAAAATACCTCATTTAGAGATAGAAGAGGGAGAAAGAATAAATTAATTTCTCTCTTATATATAAACCTGGTATATAAAGTTTCAAACAAAATTAAAAAACACGCATTGGTGGATGTAATAAGTGATTTATACGTATTTGAATTTCTCTTTCCCTCTCTGCATAGAAGTTAATAAAATGATTGTTCGATGTTCTAAGCAAATAGGATTTACTCAAATAAAGCTATATTACATTTCATTCAAAATCCTCAATTTTAATTAGAAATTCGTCAAATCAATTAATTACTAATTAGCGATATCCCCAGAATGAAACCATTTTAATTAACCTGCGTCCGTTAACGAGATATACATCATATATAGGATCCCTGCTCAAGCCTATAAAACGAGATTATTTATTTATCGCCCACCAAACTGGACGCTTAAAGGATTACCGGTTGCGTTAGCTGCACAGAATTCATCCTCTTGATGCATTTTTATAATATTAAATACGATATTAATTCATATTTTCTTTAATTAGTTGGAAAATTTTTTGATTTTATTATATATGACTCAAATTCAAGAGTATTAAATTTGTTTGATCATAATAAGCCGAGTAATATTCATTTTTGAAAATATATAGGCCTAATCATCCTGGTTAAGCGAATTTAAGTATCTTGTTGATGTTTGGCTGATTAATGTTGTAAAATCATAAAGCATTCCTTTTAACAACGAATCAAAATTCGAAACTAGAAATTTATATTGAGAGAAGATTCTCTAAGGATTCAATGACTTTATGGAGTTAAGTCTAATATTGATAAAGAATCTAATTAAGGAGTCAAAAAAAATCCAAGACATACGCGTTGCAACTAAAATTATTTCTTTTATTGTTGCCCAGTGGCGAAACGTATTTCAGCTGCCCCCCCCCCCCGCAACCTTTTTTCGCTCCTGGCGTATATAAGAGGGGGCCGAAGAAACCCTAAATAAATAAAAAAAATACAATAGCAATTTTTAGGTTATATTTATTACAAATGTGTTTATTAAAGCTTTTGTGGATTGTATTATTATTATTATTATTATTAATTATGAGAGTTTTTAATTATAGACCACATTTTGTTTTAATTATTTATTAAAAATATAAATACTGTACAAGTTTAGACTGATTATTCTACAGCCGTTATCAAGTAGGCCTACGTGCTCTTGCTCCGACTCAAACAAACCAACCTCTAAGGGACACCTACTTGAAGTTAGTTGCATTTTATATGCCATGAAGTTAGCAACATTCCCATGAAGCTAGACACCATCATCACATCAAAATACTGTTGTATTATATTTTGACTTTGTTAAAATCAATTTCAAAAAACTTATTGTAACAAACATGATTTTTATGTAGCACTTGCTTTGATGATGGGGGCTAACTTCATTGCATATAAAACGTTACTAACTTCACGTAAGTGTTCCTTAGAGGTTAATTAGCTCGAAATAAGGGCACAGTACACGAAAACAACTGCAGAATAAATAGATCGAAACGTTGTACATTATTTATATTTTTAATAAATAATTAATACAAAATGTGGTCATATCCCTATAATTAAAAACTTCCATATTAATAATACTACAAATTTTAAAAGCTTTAATAAACATATAACTGAAAATAACCCCAAAAAAATTAGCCGAAACATTTATCTTTCATTCTTCCTTAAGGAAGAAGGATTCCTTATGCTTATATAAATCATAGATATAAGGATTCCTTCTTCCTCAAGGAACGACTATGAATAGATTGTAAAGTCGTTGAATTGCAATAGAGGCTGCCTTCCTCCATATCTCCGGTACCTAACAACCTCATTTCTTCATTGATTAGTGATAAGATAGTTTAAGATTTCAATATATGATCCTATAATGAAGAATCTTTGGAGAACCCAGGATATCCAGCCTTTCAGAAACATAGACGTTCTATTTGTTCGATAATGATTGTAATTGTAATTGGCATAATTTTTACTTTAATGATGAAATCTTCTTTCATTTAAAAAATCACTAACAGACTTTAGATTTTTGCAAGGTTGAATACTTCTTCCTGCCTTTCGCTTGCAAAGTCTTATCATTATTTTTTAGCTTTTGTTAGATTTTTCCGGGAAATATTGATAATAAGTTGAAAAACATCTCAATTTCTGGAAAACTTCAAATAAAATCATCATATCCTCATTAATTATTTTTACTCCTTTTGATCTCTTATGGAGAAAATTATAATTAATTTTGAGATTTTTAATTGAAATTTAAAAGTTACAATAAAAAAAAAAGTAACACCTTGTAGTTCTGATATCGAATCTCTCTCTCTTGTAACCTAGAAGCTTTTGGAATAGTTTTCTTGGCCACAAATTAGAAATTGTATTCCCCTCGGATGCCTGCCAGCTTGGCTCCGTCATCACGATCCTCTGTCCCTTTTGGGAAGGCTTTGATCTCACTTGGGTACAGCCACTTTGATTAAGTTCGCGAAAACCGAAATTGTCAGCTGGCCAACGCTCAAATATTTCTTATTTATATTTTATATATATAGAAATAAATAAAAGAGAAAAGAGAAGAAAATATTAAAGTAAAATAATTATAATTTTTATTTCCTTTAAAAAAACTTTAATTCGGTGTCCTCAAAGCAGATTTAAAAGTATTTAACATGAGATTTATTAAATACCTCAATACCTCGCATAGTTCAGTTTGAAATTTTCTCTCACAGTTTCGAAGTCGCCCTCCTAACAAGTGCAAGATCCAGATTGATTTCTAACACCAATTTTATCTCATTTCCTTATCTTTTGAGGATAAACTCATACTTATTACGGATTTGTTTGTCTTTTCAAAACCACAAAAAAACATACTTTTTCATGTCAAAAATATTCAAATATAGATGTGATATCAAAAAAATATATCGTTTTCTCTATATAAGTAAGTATAAATAAATAATAGTAATAATAATAAAATTTCGTGCAAATAATTTATAGCAATGGAATAATTTATGAGAGGATGGATAAAGATAAAGCTAAACAAAAGGAAAATAGGAATAAAAATTTATGAGAAAACCTTTTCAGACAGGATCAGAATTGATCTAATTTAATGAGGTAGAAACTTAACTAATAATAATTTTAAAAGGATTCTGAATTCCAATACAATCCAGAAAGAAATTTTTTTTTAAATATTTGTTATAAAGGCAAAAAAATCTGGTGTGATAGTCGCACAGCACACAACTTTCTCTTATCTTAATAAGGTAAGAGAGAGAAAGTTGTGTACTGAGCTTGTCACACCAAATTTTTTTTGAGCCGAGATCCCTTAGCACCTAAGTTCCAAACTTGGCCACGCGATTCATAGATGGCGCTGAGCTACGAATGCATCCACATCAGTAAAGTGAACTTCAAACAATTTTCACGAAAAATTTCACTGATATACTTTTTAAAGAGCATCTAAAAAATAGTGGATATATGAATTTTAAACAAAATCGTTGCAGCGAGTTTTTAGAAAAAAAAAAAAAAACTAAAAAGTAGCCTACCTCAGTAAAGTGCTAATACTTTTTGAACGTATTTTGTTCAAAAGCTTATTTTCATCCCTTGAGGGAGGGGGTCTAACTTGAATCTAAAATTCCAACTCTTAGCTCTTTCCGTTAATTATATTAATTTGAAGGTCGGGACTGCCCACTATATAGTAAGCTGCCCATAACTAGTGATTTACCCTATAGAGAGAGAAGCAAATTAATATCTGTTATAAAGTATAAAACATAATAAGAAGGAGGAAGTCGAAATTGAGATAAATAAAGAATTATTCTCATGAAGGATCCACATTAATGTTAAAGGTTGGCGATTCGGATGAATTTAATTGATTGTCATCTATTTTATAGGAGGAAACCTTTGGAAAATTAAGGTATTTTTGAAAAGAAAATATTTTATTTACAATAACAATAATATAAAAAAGATTTTGTGTAAGGATAAAAAATTTTTGTATATTTAAAAAGGAAAAAAAAAATTTATAAACTAATTCGATGTATTCGACTTAAGGGTTTGCATGTAATTTTTATGGTTTTTATGTATTTTAGGCCGGATGATGGTTTTTTGTAAAACCGAAACAGTTAAATTGTGAAATACAGTCGCCAGACCTCAATAAAATTTTCCGCTAATGAATATTATAGCTATTGGCTATTAGAAATTAACTTTTGCTGTTTCCTTCATAAGAGCGTAATAAGAACAACGGTATCTCGTAATTTCTTTCTTGGACAAGGATTTACGGATGGTATGTATTTATAATCAAAAAATTATTAAAATTTATTAGTTCTTGACAGATGCATAACTCCCAACACAGCTGAAGATGGCCGTGGAGTTGGGCCGAAACAGTTATGCATCTGTCAAGAACTAATAATTTTTTAATATTTTTTGATTATAAATACATACCATCCGTAAATCCTTGTCCAAGAAAGAAATCTACGAGATACCCTTGTTCTTAATATAATTATTGGACTACATCCACACTCTTTCAATGTATAAAACATAATTTATATTATTTAAATTTACAGAGATTTTATAAAACAAGTCTTTTATTTATTACTTCTCTGGTCCGCCTTCCTTCCGCTGCCTTGCATTGCTTCTCATCACTTCAGGATGCCTAGTCTCCAGGCGCTCAGTGAAATTGAACGCACAGAGAAAGAGAACAGTTTGAATAATTTTTTTTTATTTGTGGGAACTCAGATAACAAGTCTTTTAGTTTCTTTCGAGTCGAATCATGAGTCAGTCGGTTGAATATTTCTCTCGTGAAAGTGTTTAGTTTCTCTTCTATTGTTTTGTTATTTATTTGTGTGAATGAATGGCCGGCCGGCCAATCTAACCATCTCATCACTCACTCTCCGTTTAAAGGTAGGCCTAGATAATATTTGCATGTAAGGGAGGGGAATTCTGATAATCCGCTCCCCCTTCTCCTCTCCGAAAAAATTTTCTTGCTACGACTCTGATTTGTATCCAAATGATTTAAATAAATTTTCATCAGAGTGTCTAACAAGTAAAGTAACCCAAACATGAAATTCCGATTTCAATGAAACTTTGTACAATTAAACAACTAATATAAATATGCATTAAACGAGAAAAAATTCGACCAATAAAATAACAGAACTTTTTAAAAAAATTAATTTTTGAATTTTTAAAACAGGTAGATTTTCAATTTCAAGTTGTTTTGAAAGGGGTTTTAGCTGTTTGTTGAGTGAATTGATTGTTGGATTTTGAAACTTTTCAGCTTGATAATGTTATTGAAGGGGTATAGTCAGATAACGGAAATTAATGGATTTGGTGTAGGCTATGGGTTAACGGGGGCTGAAGAAGGGCACTTACGGGAGACCTAGTTTTATTTCAAAATTATATTATCTGTCTGTCCACTTTTGCAACAGTTTTTGAAAATTTTTAAACAAGATAGATTTTTAGCTATAAAGTGTTTTGAATGGTCATTAATACTATTGTTGAGATGCTAGATAGAAACCTAATGCTAATATTAATTATTCATTTTAGGCATAATTATCAATCGTACTCTCTTAAAACGAATTAGTAGAATTTATACTTATTCAAACAGTAGGTAAGAAAATTACACCAAATTTAGTCATTTTGAGTAGAATCTACTAAGATATTTAGTAAATTTATTGGTTACTTTTAGATTAGTTATTTTTTACTAATTCAAAAAAGTAGTTCATTCAATTCCGGCTGTCTGAGAAGCCAACATGGCCGACCAGCTGTTTGATCGGTTCCTTAATAAAGACATTTTTGGCAATATAAGGCTTTATTTAAGTAATAATAATACAAATAAATAATAATATTGAGATAACTTGTATTTTTTGTTAAAAATTGCAGGAAATATATGTTAAGTCAAAACAAATAGATTCCAAATTTTTTTAAATTAATAAAATATTATTTTTTAAATAGTCAATTAAGAAATATTTTTACTTAAAATTTAGTAAATATATTTCTTGATATAACGATAA
Source organism: Euborellia annulipes (assembly GCA_023213315.1). NCBI lineage: Eukaryota > Metazoa > Arthropoda > Insecta > Dermaptera > Anisolabididae > Euborellia > Euborellia annulipes. The sequence continues at coordinate 1,450 of JAKCPI010029388.1, read as the reverse complement.
TTAGTTTTATTAAGTTTATTTAGAAATAAATTGCTGGGAAGGAATATAGTAACATTCAAGTAAAAAGCATTGTTAACATCAGCGACATACTTATATAGCAAATAACAGAGAAGTAATAGTAAGTCAAGTTTAAGTGGGTTCGGCTAGAACTCGAGTCAGTAAACACAAGTTAAGGTCCCGGTGTCATCGCACCTTATTTCAGATATCTTAAACATTTCTTTTTTTGGTCATTATTTTTTTAAAAATTCACTTATTCAATTAGTGAATTTTTCATATTAATAATTTTTACTAATTGAAAAAGTGGATATCCACTATTTACGGGTGGTCTACTTTGCACATCTTAAAAAAGTGACTATACACTATGAATTAGTAGTTTTTAACTAATTCGTTTTTAGAGAGTACGTAATCACTTGAATTCAGTATTGAATATGAGTCTAACTTGGAATTTGAAACACTTTTTTAATGATTTTCACTATTGTACTGATTTTCAGGAATAATTTTTTAAAATTTTTTTTAAAAATAAACTGTTCATTCATTGGTCGAAATTTTTTCAAATTTATATATAGATTTATCATTTATTTAATTGTACCAAGTTTCAATGAAATCGGAATTTCATGTTTGGGTTACTTTACTTGTAAGATCCGAACGCACACCTCTTGAGTTAAGATAATCAATATTGACAGAGACCCAATTTATAATTCGATAAATTTCTTCATTTAACAATGGAAAACTCATTTAACAAACAGCCTCAGGGAAATTTATTTTTTTAGATGATTGTCTGAACATACATAAGCATATATAAGGTAAAAATAAATAAGTCAATAGTTTTTTATTGGAAGCCGCCCGCCCCTCTCTAGTTCTTTTTTTTCAGTTATCTAGGATCCTTTTGTTTTTATTGTATATAAAAACAGAGAGAAACAGGCTGATTCAATGTAGCATTTCCGCCTTGGGACAAATTCTGTTGGAAACATCTGCTCGTTATGTTAAGTCTGCTTGCCTGAAGCCTAACGAATTTATTCACAACCAAGCGGGCGAATTCAAATAGAAGTATTGTAATTAGTCGGGTATTGGAGTTGAGCAAAGGGAAGGGGTGGCTGGGTTTGTTTTCGACGAAATAAATAGAGTAGGAAAAAACCTCCCTCTATATGTGTATATACAGGGTATATATTTACTATACCCCATGACTACCGTTCAAATGCTTCTGTTTATACTGAAATTGCTTCGGGGAATTGGGGGTGGATGGAGTCACTCAAGGCTCTAAAACCCTCTATAGACTGTCACTGCCCTAAAGAATCCATTCCGAGGGCTATAAATTCACGAAAAAAATAAAAAATCAAGTAAAAAATAGAAATTAATGGTATTTTTTGAGTTATAATCGTGTACTTTACTTAGTGGTACTACAATTTAATTCTAATACTTTTCTTTTTTAAATATTAAAAACACACACCGA
>JAKCPI010029387.1:0-60217 GCA_023213315.1 Euborellia annulipes | reverse complement strand
ACTAAAATTTGTTAAAACATCTTCTCTTTTGAGTGGCAAAATGGCGAAAATATATTTCCATTCTTTGCTGGCCAGAATCAATCGGGCCCGCTATTTAAATTTTTATGTTTACAAAACTTTCAAACGCCTTTTCTCGAATTGTTCAATTTCGGTCTTTCACTTTCGATATGTAACTCCTGAGGTACCGAGTTATAAATTCGAAAAATTCCATCATTTATTACCTAGTGAAACCTCACATAGGCCTATATAAAATAATTTTTCTTAAAAATGAATTTTAAAAAATTACAGATTTCAATAATTGACTACAGTGTTCTCTGTAATGTAGCTTGTTAACTTTTTTAAAACAAGCCGAAAATTTAAAAAATTAATGTTATTATGTAAATAACTATGTTTTCCTTGACAAATCTGATCAATCAAATTTTCCGGCATTTATTTAATTTTTCTAATTTTTGTAAGAATTTTGTGGAATTATCACACCTATTTTTAAAAGGAATTTCTATCTTTTTCCATATATATATAAATCAATAGTGAAACTCGTAAAAATGCCTCTCTCAGTTCAAAGCATTATATAAACGATTGCATAGAGATTTTTGTTATAATATCACCTGTCAGTATATAAGTGCCAAAATTCCGAGAAAATAAAAAAGAACAACATAAAAGATTTAGAGAGATATCTGATTACAAAAAGAAGTTACATCTTCTATATTTTCATTAAATATAAACTTTTGTTTAGTGAGGCTCCACTAAATGATTCTAAAAAAAAAGAAAAAAATACGATTGATAAAGAAAAATAAATTCTTAATAAAAAGATTGTAAAGATCCCTTTTAATAAAATGATTAATGGCCTTGATAGTTCAGTAGATAAAGTTCGAGCAGACATGGAGGGTCCTTAAAAAATAAAAGGCTCAAGGGTTTTTTTGGAAGCCGAAAGAAGTATGGCTGCCTGGAATCTGGCCAAGAGAAGTGCTTACTTGCTGTTTCGGTGAATTTCCAGGGATCCACCCTTCTTTTGAGGGGTTCTCACAATATATATGTATAGGTCTGGTTCACTTTTTGATTCGAAACCACCCCCAATGCCTCCCCCCCCCCATCTCTACATCATTTGACGTCACGAAACCTCTCTTAAAAACTCCTTCACTTCGCTTTTCAATTAGAACGCCCTTTTCAGAGATTTTCTAATTAAATTACGCCTTCAACTAAATAATTTGCTTTGGTATTTAATTAATAAAACGTCTAAATTTAATTTCTTAGAAAACATGCATGAAAAATATTTATTACTTTGAAAATATGATAATTTACAAAAAAAAAAAAAGATTTTAAACGACTTAAAAAAAGTTTTACTTATTGATAAAAAGAATGGATAACAGCTACCAAGATCAATGTAGTTAATCAACGCCAAGCAGTCCTGGTGGCCACGGACAAACAAGACTGTTGAACGTCAACCGGAAGTCATCGATATAATGAATTTAAAGAACGTTGAGAGGTTCCTCCAAGTGATACATTCTTTGAAAGGAGTAGGCTACACACCGGTGCTGAGAGAGTCCCTCCTCAAACTAGGACATCCTCCCTAGCATAGAAGAAGTTGGATGAAAGGAACCGGATGGAACCAGAAAAAAGGATTAGCTAATTAGCTAGAAATGAACGTAGGAGGAGGAGGAGTTAGAGATAGGAAATGATATAACTTCACGGGTTGCCGGTAGATGGCTACAGTTAGGTTGGACGCACACCTTCTTCTATCCTCGCCTTATTCCCGCGGTGCGGGGTCGGCGGACCTAACTCTTTCCCTCCATTCCCCCTATGATGTGTTTTTGCGACCGGGAAGGATAGGACAGGCCGGCCCGTCCACGGTCTGACGCCTGTTGAAAATATAGAAGGGAGAGACAGACATATAAAGAAAAGAAGGACTGTCTGTCCCAGCTCGGGCAGCTCGTGGTTGCCATCCACGTACCCACGAGATGTGGGCCCCTGAGCTAGGTTGGACGCACACCAATTGAGCAAAAATATTCAATGCCAAAACATTTTTGACGAATCATGCTTAAAACCGTTTATTCAATGCTTTTAATATGAGCTAATCGATTAAGCAAAACCAAAAACACAATTGAGCAGAGATTCGACATCATTGAACAAAATGTTTTGTTATTGAACGTTTTTGCTTAATCGGTGTGCGTTGGCATTGAGCAACATGTTTTGTCATTGAGCATATTTCAAGTTTAATTATGGCGACCCTGGAGCCCCCTCCCCACTCTTCATTTATAAAATTTTGATGTGTATTTGCTCAATGACAAAACATTTTGCTTAATCGGTGTGCGTTGACATTGAGCAAAATGTTCTGCTCAATGACAAAACATTTTGTGTAAGAGAGTTTTCACTCAATCCGTGTGTGTCCAGCCTTAGAGGCCGATTGGGTTTGAGGTGTGTGTCCTGCGTGTACGAAAAGCACCTAGGGCAAATAAACGGGGATCCCGGTAAGAATTTCAAATAATAATAATAATAATAATAAATGAATTTAAATTAAATTTAATAAATTTGTGAAGGCTTCAGCCACCGAAATGACTTTAAAGAAAAAGGATTCTTATGTATAATTTTGATAAAAAATATCTTTTTGATAATACTTTAGCTTAATGAATGCAATTTAAAATTATCAAATTTTATTAAAAACATATTTAGAAGTAGTATTATATTAAAAGACTCTTCAATCCCTTCGTGGTGTTTTTTTCTTATCGCTTTCTAAAATAAATAAAGAGAAGATTTATTTATTTATTTATTAAAATTCTAAAACAAAAAAATTAACTCGTGCTAATTGGTCTGTCTTTGTTTTATTTATTTATTTATTTTTTTTTTTTTTATGAATCTATTTTTTTGTTTTCTTTAATTTTATTTATGTGTAAATCGAATATTTCGCTCGCTCTCGATCAACAAGTTCCTGTTTTTTTTTGTTTTTTTGTTTTTTTTTTATCTCGGATATCATACGAGGAAGGGCAAGAGGAGGTGGGGGTGATGCTTTATCAATTTTTCCATGTGTTCAAATAAGCTATCAATCAATCAACACCGAGGGGACTTGTTGACCGCTTTTCCCGGGCATTACTGTCCTATTTGCATTAATCAAAGCCACTCAAGTAAAAACTAAGGAGATTGGAAGTCTTCAACAATTTTTCTCATAAATATAATGTTATGGTTTTTGACTGCCTGTCTTTTAAATTTTTTTTTTTTAATAAACAAATTTTGATGATGATTTACCACTGAGCATCTTCTATTAGCGAATCAGTTTTTTTTTTTTTTATTGATTGATAAATATATTATTTTTCTTTAATCATTCTTTAATCAATCACAAAATTAGTTTCCTCACGGCTTCCATTTACAGCTTGAGCCAAAGTCGATGGACAGCCAGTGAGCATACATTGAGAACAACAATACAATAAGAGTACAATGTCAAAAAAAAAAAAACAATCATCAATGTCAAAAAAAAAAAAACAATTATTAATGTCAAAAATGTAAATCAACAGACAATAAAACACATACACAACCAACGACTGTATCACATAATATAAAAAAGAAACAATAAGCACAGTGCTATAGCCATTCTTTTAGGTGATTCCCTAAGCCCCGATATGAAACCAAATGAAGGTCAATGTCTCTGCCCAAGTTCATGCTATTAAATTGTTCCTGGATCCTGGCAAGTGGATCTCTTTGATTCAAAGAATTTGTGTAAAATAGATTCTTTAATCTTCCTCTACCGCCACATTTAAAATTAATTCTCCCAATCAGGTCAGGGCTATCTATCCTTTCATTTAATAGTCTATGAGGGAATAACATATCATATATAATTAATAATTTCTTTATTGGACTAAGACCAATCATTCCGCAAATAATATTATGAGAGAAAAATTGAAAGTGCCTCATGTATCTCCCAAACAGATACCAAACGAACTTTTTCAAAATCTTTTCAAGAGGCTCAATATGTCTCACACCAGCCCAAATCACCGAACCATACAACATCTTACCGATTACCAAGCTTTGGAAAAGAGTCGTGGCACACTCAATATTATTAAAATTCTTAGTGATATTAATAATTAAGCCCAAGATTCTGCTACACGCCATGCTGGTCATCTGAATATGACCATCAAATGACAACCGACTGTCGAAGTAGACTCCCAGATCCCTTATTCCCTCCTCTCTAACAATGTTGGCATTCTCTAGGAGGTAAGGAAAAGTCAGGGAAATTACTCTTCTCTTTGAAAAGGAGACCACTTTTGTCTTGGAAATATTTATTTTCAGTCCGTTCTCCAAGCACCACTTGAAAACCGAGTCAATATCCTCCTGAAGGAATTGACAATCTCCGACACTATTGACAGTCTTAAACACACTTTATTTAAGGTGGAGTAGAAAAAAAAAAACTAGATTATTATAAGGAATTTTTCAATGCAGTTTTTTTTTAATTAATTAAATTCATAAGGGATTATTGGGACAGAAAGTGATAATTTTTTTAATGACTTATTAAAAATTATGAAAAACTAATTTTTTTGTTATCAAGCAAATACAAAAAAAAAAAAAAACTGTTACAATAATTTTAAATTTAAAAATTAATTTATTATTATTATTAATCATATATTAATTAAGAAAAATTTAAAGTTAGTTTAGATGATTTATTTAAAAATTAACTGTCAATTAGTTCAGCACTCCTGCAAAAGATGGCAGGCTAGGCTAACAGCCGGTATTATCAGATCCCTATTAGCCTATATTTATTATATTTTTATGCTTTTATAAATGATACATAATATATAATAACATTTATAAAGTATTCATTGTTAAAAGATCAATGAAAATCAACCAAATGCATTCGATTATTAGATACCATTCTGACATCTCTTGGCAAATTTTCGTAATAGGTGGTTTTTTTGGCTTACTTTTTAAGACACATAACGCCATCTTATCGGCAAAATAAACAGCTTCGCTCTTACTCCCCCTTAAGTAGCCAAAAATTTAAAAAATATATATTTTTTATCTCAAAACTTTCTTTTTATTTAATGAATTATCAAAAAAAATGTTTGTTATAAATTTGTCTCATAATTCTAAATGCTGAATAGGGTCTCTTTTTTTTTATTAAATAATTAAAACAAGAATAAAATCCTAAACAAATCAACTTTTTTTTTTGAAACGGATATTCAAAGTGAAATCCGGAAATAGACTTTTTACGCGATCACAATAGTGACACTCAAGTCTGTTCAAATGCTTGTAGCTAATTGGATTTCTAGATTTCCGGGCGAGGATACTAAAAAAATGAATACATATGGAAAAACAAAATTTAATATCTCATTCTCATATAGTCTACTATCAAATGAAATAGAAAAAAAAAATTAGAAGAAATAAAATTGTATACATATAATAGAACTCGATTAGATCTTAAAAACTACTTTATTTTTATTCAAGGTTTTTTTTTATTATTAATTAATTAGTTAGACCTATTCAATAAACTTTTACTATTGAATTTTTGATTAATTTAAATCCTCAAATATGAATTTTTATTGTTTCAAAATGGAGGAAGGAAATTTCTTTTTAGAACAGCATGTTATTTTTTTATACCCCTGCTCTGGCTGTTGTTTATTCCAATTTCCACATTGAAGACGTTAAATAAATGACTGGACCCCATAGATTCAAAGATAACGATGCTGCACGATAATGGGACTTTAAATTATCGTCGCTTTAATTAGATTCGTCAGGATATTTATTCAAGTCAGCGATAAATCATCCCTAATGATCCGCTTCGGGGCCCAAAGAATATATATTTTCAATTAGAGCTTCGCCCTATTTTTGCACCTGTTGGGCAACAATGGCGCAGCCTAATTGTGTGCAATTACCAGGTCCGGTCCGAAGCGAGCTCGGCAAAATTATCACTTAAAATTCTACGCAATGAGAAGAGTACCTGCATGGAAAAAAAAATTGGTAACATATAGCGAGTTGCCAGTTTTAAATGGTTAATTGCTTAATTTTTTTAAACAACATAAAAGTTTATGTTCAGCCATTATGTAAATGACCAAAGGATCGAAAAGTTGAGCTCGTCTCAGAATTACCTACCTATATAAATAAATATATATAAACTCCCGAATAGCTAATGAAATATTCGTATTTTATCTCCACAGAAAAAAAAAAAAAATTAAGATAGCAAGTAAGCGAGCCTATAAAAAAATAACAAAACAGAATAATGGACTATTTAAACTATTTCATTTAAAAAATGAATGTGTTCCTATTTTTTTTATTTTCGTGGCTGGCGAATGGCATGCGAAACTTTACTCAGCGGGAAGTAATATCCAAGCAATTCTATTGTCTGTTTGATGTAAATGAGGCGAATATTTAAGAGCTCTCCTTGGCTGGCTAGAACGATAATATTTTTTATTAGATGAAATTAAAAGACAATCAAAGAAATCATTTCATTTCGAAATACTTTGCATTTTTAGAATGGCGTTTAACTTTTTTTATGTTTTAATTCTTTTAATTTTATTTAAAATTCGTGGATTATCGCCATAAAGAAAGCGCATTTTTAAAATCCCTCTCGTTTATGGTAATTATTATATTTGCTAGGAAAAAAAAAATGTTATTCAAGATTCAGAAGTTGGATAACGAAAAATTTCCCTAAAGTAGATTGAATATTTAATCTAAAAAAATCAGTAAATTAAAGATTCTTTTATCCAGAGTCGTTACTTATAATTAACAAAAAAAAAAAAAAAAAAATTCATTAACGAAATAACCTCATCAAAATTTCTCAAAGGGAGGACAAAAATAAATTGATATATAAATTAATTTTTGAAACGTGCTATAAGATCAATAGAGAATATTATGCTGCTGCCACCAAAGGACCAACCATCTTTAAAAAAAAAAGTCACCCCAAAATTTGTACAAAGGAATGTTTAAATTTTTGAAATTGAGATTTCACTTCATTTCACAACCGGTAATAAAAAAACTTCTTCAGGAGATCTCATTCAAAATTATAGGACATTTGAATGTTGACGAATTAAAACTATTTTTTATTATTTTATTTTTTGCATAGAGTTTTCTTGACCAATTGTGTTACATGCAATCAAGAAGAAGAGGTTGAAGGAACAAAGCGATTCTAAGGTAAAGACAGAAAATTAGGGCTACAAGATGATGATATATAATTTTTAATAAAATTGTTTGTTTATTAATACTTTATTTTAAAATTCAAATTAAATTCTAAATTACTTCAATTGAAATGAACCTGTAACTGAATGAATTTGTACCACATAAATAAATATTTCAATTAAAATTTTAAAAATAATAATTGAAATTATTTAAATTTTAAGAATTACGTTTGATAGTGTAACTTAAAAAATAAATACATTAAATTTTTAAATCTCTACTGTATTCTAATTTAGATGAAAAATTGTAAAAAATTAGTTTTATAAAATTTTGTAATTTTGTTTTTTGGCCGCCATACCTGATGCCTGGAACGTGAAGCTAATCTCTACCTCCGCTTCCAGAGCCATGTAAACACGTGGAAAACTCACTAATTTCTTCATAAAAATTTTTAACAATTTCCTATTTGGGAAAGGTCTCTTCAAACCGTTGCTCTCTGTGATAGGGCAATTTTTTTTTTTTTATTTATTTATTTTTATTTACTGGCTTCAAATACTCTTTATCGGTAAACAATCAGCCCCCATCTCCGGTGTTCTAAAAATTACGTTTATTGTTATAAAAGGATTAATTTTCCAAATGTTCGCCTAATAGGAAGATAACCAAACAAACAGATCTTGATACCGGTTGCATAATTTGTAGGCGAACTTGTTTAATTTTATTAATTTTTGCTTTATTGTCTGTCAAGTTGAACTGAATATATCATTTATAGATTTTATCGATCCATCGACCTTTGTAGAGTTAGAAGTGTTGCTTCTTGTTCTAGAGGTAAAGCTTAGCTTCCAGACAAAAGTTTATTTAGCTATATTATATTGGCTAACAGGCAATTTGAATAAACAATCCACAATAAATGGTCAAAAAAACCTTAAAAAATTAATCTAAGCTAGAAGTAAAGCATGTCCCATCCCAAACGAGAAAAATGTATTTCATTTGAATTGGATACCAGCTAAATGAGGACAAGGTTGAGCGAATAGAAGAAATGCATATTTTTTATAGTCTATAAAATAAAAATAATAATAACTTGAGAGAATTGCATTTATATATTTTAAACATTAAGAAGTCAGAGAAAATGGGCCAAGACTTTCTTCTCTCTTAGAGGAAAAGGCGAAGACTTCCTTCTCTCTTAGAGGAAAAGAAGCGTTGAAGTAGAAAAACTGTTTTGATTGGTTGGCAGAGATGTGCCTTGAAACTTTTAGATTGACGATAAGATTTCTGCAGTCCAGAGACCGGCCAAACTATAAGCTTATAACGTAATTTTTTCCGATAACTCCTTTCTCTTTGATTTGTGCTTTATTCCAAACATTATTTCAATATCTTATTCCGGAATTTTGAGAACGACTAAACTATAAAATGTTTTTGTGAATTCAACTGCTTATTAACTATTCGTATTCTGTCATATGCTTATATTTAATATATTGACAAAGAATTATGAAACACACGATCGAGAATAGGACTCTAAAGTAAATAAAAAGAAAAAAAAATGTTATCCTTAGTTTCAGTTATCTTTGATCCAAATACATATTTCCCAGGATGTAAGCAGATGAGCGATTTTATATAATTCGGGAAAAAATAATAAAAAATTTCCTTCCTCATCTGTCATTAATTTTTTTATTTGTTTTTTTATAAAAAAATCTTCAAAGTTTACATTTGAAATAATTTGATAATAAAAAAAAAAAAATGAAAGTGAAAAATTGAGAAAAAAAAAGTTTGTAAACTAAACATAAAAATCTCTGTGAAATATCGAAGAAAAGTTTTTCCAAAAAAACGGAACAAAAAAAAAAAAATCTATTAAATGCTTGCCACGCATTTTAATTGATAAAAGTAGACGGGCCATTTAATTATTTCGTCGGCAATTGATAAAAATTTGCGCAGAACAGACGAACACCATTGGTGCGTGTGAATGAGTGGGAAAAAAAAATGAGGGAATTGTGTGAAGGGGAGGGAGGGAGGGGGGGGACAAGGACATGGGGGACAGCAAGGGCAAGGGCTCCAACTTATTGGACACTGAACGCCGGAATTTTAATGTTTTTATAATGAAGTAATTAAGGCCGATTGGAACGAAGGACGAGAGAACGAAAGGATGGTGGCTAGTGAACGAGCAACTTGTGACGTGAAGCCCCTCCGGTCGATATTCTTCTTTCCTCGTTCCAACCTCCGGCCTTTACTCTCTCTCTCTCTCTCTCTGACTGTCAAATGTGCTACGCATTCTTCACCGAGGAGCGGAAACTGTCCCAGGAGCACTTCCGTCCTCGACACCCACTTCCAATTGCCCTTCCATTCTATCATAATTAATTTGTATTAATTATTTATTAATCATATTAGGTAAAAAAAAAATCGCTTAATTTGCAAAATAACAAATGATGTTCTTCCCTTTCACTTATGTTTTTTCATGCAAATTTCAGCATCGAAATTGAAATACATAGCTAGTCTATTACTTTTGTAATTTTTTTATTTAATTTTAATTTCTAGAATTTGATCAAATATTATATATTTACCACAAGAAGGGAGCCAAATTAAACTCCGATTTTGTTACAATTAATGAGAGTTTCGAGAAAACTTTATTTCCTCATCATCAGTCTTTCAAATTGTATTTGTCCCGGAGTTGTTAAGGGCACAATACATTTATTATGTATATTCTTTATGGGGGTTATTCATTGACTTGTTCAGTGAGAATGAATATAGAAATATAATAGAGAATTATATATTTATAAATATATATGAGGGGTTCAGAGCAAAAGTGAACCAAGTTCACTTTTTACTCATTTGAAAAAAAATGAATCAAAGTTAAATCCTTATATTTAATTCTTCTTAAAATATACAGCATTTATTTATTTTACATCTCAGAACTCATTAAGAACTTAAATTATACTAGGTATCTGAGTAAACATTTTAAATTTTATATTCAGATTTTTGGATTTTTTTTCAGACATATTTTTTTTTTTTTGCATTAAGGGACTGCTGCACTCTTGAGGATTAGAATTGAAATTCGGACATGGTTCATTATTACACCGAATAACTACCATAATTTACCATCCAAAAAGAGGAAAAATAAGAAAATTGTTTACTTTTCGACTTTTTTTTATTTCATTTAAGCTCTTTTCGGCATCGAAGGCCATTTAGAGCCCATTTCTTTTATTTCATTTGGATTGGTAGCCAATCCCATTGGAACTGAACATGGCCAAATAAATTCAGGCCGAAACGTCTTATTCTTGGAGTTTTATTGAACCTAAGGCATTTCACTTCGGCTGATATCTCCATCTCTCCATTATAATTACATCACAGTCACAACTTCAAAAGAAAATATTCAGAAAAACTACAAGAGAATATATTTTTATGTTAGATCACTTCCTTACATTTTTTTAAATTTTATGTTTACCCCCCTATTTCAAATAGATTAAATGATATTAAAATGTTTTCTCTTTATTTAGTAAAATATATATACTGTCAGTAGGCCTATATTATATAGTAAAATAAAAATTTCGGAATAAAATTTCATCTTATAGATAGATTTTTTATGAAAAATTAATGAATGTGTTTTGTAAAAACAAAATGTTTTATTATTCCTGTAATTTGGAAAAGAAAATTATATACAGAGGGTGGATGAAAGGATACTTGATATCTTTATGATGGGGGGAACGATTGATAGTCTATATAATTGTAGTCAAATGAGAAGCGATTCCAATATTATCTCTGGTTTGCTTTCAACGTGCTTACCAAATGTTTATCTCTTGGTGTACTTTTTTATTAAATTTCTAGAATTCTTACTATCTTTGATTGATTTTTATCATTTTCCCTGAAAATTATGGCCTAAAGGGAACCTGATTCTCTTTTTACCATGTTTTCCTCATGAAGTTTGAATGTTGGAGGGTGGGAAAAATACTAGTCTTAGCTCAGGTGACTCGTGGTCGCCATCTACGTACTCACATGATGTGAGCTCCTGAGTGATTTATTTAAATGTTGTAAGAAATAAATTTAAAAAATTGATAAATTAGTTGTAACAAATGCATCCAAATATTGAAAGAGAAAATTTTTAATTTTAATTATTTTTATTTTTTTAGCATTTTGGGTATCTTTGACCATACAGTCGATTATCAATAGTTTTTTTTTTTTTTTAATCCTCACACTCACACACACCTCACACAGTCTTTTCGGCAATTCAGGCCATATAAGACTTTTATTATACGATAACCGTTATTGAATATATATATATATATTTGAAGTCCAGGTATTCTTATTTAAGCCATTTGAATACCAAAGTAAAATTATCGAAGTGCCTAGGGTCCGAACCCGCGACCCTTGGTATACAAGGCACGCTAACCCCTACACCAAGCTCAGGGCAATAGTTTTGTTTACGATACATAAAATCCAGGTACAATTTATACCAACTGGCATTTAATTGTTTTAAATAAATATTCATCCGACCCAATACCCAACTTGGCGTTTTTAAGAATATCATTATTACTTTCTCTTACCTATGTATATTGTAATATATATAGAGAGAAAGTATTGTTCATGTCAAAAATTCGATGTCGAGATTTTGATGGATCTTCACGTTTTGGGTCCCCTGAATCCAAAAAAGTGGTTTTGCGACATGGTCTGTCTGTGGGTGGGTGTGTGGGTGGGTGGGTGGGTGGGTGGGTGGGTGGGTGTGTGTGTCTGTGTTCACTTTTAAGCATGAAGGAATTGAGCTATGAGGCTGAAATTTTATATTTAAGTTAAACACCCCCGGGACCGGAAAAATAAGCTTTTAATCAAAATCGGCCAAAGAGTACTAGTACTTTACTGATGTACTTTTTCAGTTTTTTCGATTTTCTCAAAATTCGCTCTAACGATTTTGATTAAAATTCAAAAATCAATTATTTTTAGATGCTCTTTCAAATGTATATTCTCGTTTTGCCCTCAAAATTGTTTGAAGCACACTTTACTCTTGTGCTTCATAGGAAAGATAGGAGAAATGGTTGTCATGGTAACAAAATATAAATATTTTCCCATACTTATAAATTTACATCTGAATTCAAATATTCCCTACTGCCGGGAACTTAAATACATGTCGACACAAAAAATCTGGTGTGACAAGCACAGTACAAAACTTTCGATTACCGAAGGTAAGAAAGTTGTGTGCTGCGCAGTCACACCAGATTTTTGATATTAGTCTCTGCCATTAGAGTGGAGTGATTATATTTAATTTAATTAAAACAATTTTATTATTAAAACAGGTACAATTTATTAAAAAAAAAAAAAAATTACCTGTAAACCCAGGATGCGGTGACATTCAGAAAAACCTAAGGTTTCGAATCCAAGCAAAGGAAACAATTTTGTTACGCTATCTATTTCTTCCTCATTAATACATTTGGGTGATTGAACTTCTAGAACGTCTGAATCCAAAAAAATTTGAAGGGTCTCTCCAATTGTTAAAGAATTTTTTTCTATATTTCCTGTACCAAATTTTTAAAAATATATACCGTACTTTAAAAATTGATTTATTTCTTTAGGCTTATTATTGAGAGGATTACCTTCTCTTTATTAGGAAGTTTCGGCTGGGATCAACCGTTCCTAATAAGGTATTCGATACTGAATTTCATCCCCCATTAAACATACACCCACGTTCTATTATTCAATTTAGGCTTATTAGACTGCTTCATTACTGGGAGGGAGGGGGGGGGGCAAGTCCTATCGTGAACCCCCACCCATCAAAAATTTATGGCTACGCCTATGATACAGTGTATATATTAAATATAAAAAAAAAAACTTAAAACTATAAAATTAAAAACAATGCCTTTGTCTCTTAGAGTAGTGGAGTTGGTGTTCATTTAGCTTCATACGAGATATAGAATTTATTTAAATTATAGCTATTGACTATCAAAAATTTTAATAAATTTGGACTGACAATATAAATGACCCCAGCTGCTGAAAAAGATTATGAAAAATAAAAACAATAAGTTATTATTTTTTACTGGGATCTGTATCTCCAATTCTCCATTGTTATTATTTTTTTTTTTGGAAAATCCTAATGGATTCAACTACCTGATAATACGAACCTAAATCCTTTGTGCTTATGATGTTATCAATATTAACAATGGCAACATCTTAGGGTCTTTTCATGTTTGGTAGTTATTCTTTAAATCTTTTTTTGTAGTGCAAACCCTCTTCATTTTTATTCTTATAGTAAAATATATGACATCCCATCATTTTATTTAAAAAGATAGATATATTTGTTATTTTTATTTTGATTCAACTTATTTTATCAATAAAGTGATGAGATGTGATCTATTTTACAATATGCAAAGGTTAGGTCCACTGGTAACTGAGGCAGCCATTTGCTTTTTATTTGCATAACCCAGCCTTGGAGTATATGTATATGTATATATGTTGAATTTTTGCCAAGCTCTCTGTTAAATTAGTCGGAGCCAAAAGCTCTGGGTACGATTTAGCAAAGGGTGATATTAGGAACACAAGGCTGGCAGCAGCTTCGTAACTTCCGCATAAAAATAACAGAGGCATTCTTCAATCTATCCCTTTTTTTGTTATTATTCATTTTATGTCAGTCAGGATTATATTTCTAGGATATTTGGCAAGGTGTTGAAGATGATTATTTGAATATATTCTAATAGCCGAGTTGAAACCATGTTCGAGGGTTGGCCAACTCCCTCTGGCGCACTCTGGCGAGACGAGCTTCAACTAAAGCATTTCAAATTTTAAATTTTAGTAAAAAAAATAATTTTTTAAAATTAATTATTTTAACTTATAATATTTATTTGAATTAATTTCAATTTTTATTTTTAATAATTTTTATATTTTATGTCTTTATTAAGTAGAAAACTTCAAAAACCTTTAATACTGAAGAGGTTCATTCCCTGGAACAGGGTTTCTCTTCACACTACCCATAGGTTAACCACCCAAAGATGAAAAACCGGCCCTAAACAACTCAGCTCCAGGGTAGACTTGGTTTATAATCGCTTATATCTAAAAAATTAATTTTTAAAATAAAATTTAAATAAAAAAAAAAAACAAAAAATGATAAAAATTTTCTTTCTATAGACTTATTTTAAAAATTACACTTTAGATTTTACAACAATAAAATAAACTTTAAAAATTGTATTTGTTTAATATAATAACTCATTTGACGTCATATTTAACTTATTAAAATATTTGTTTATTTTACAATTATAAAGACTTTTTTTTAAACATTTTATTGTAACATATAAATTTGCATTAATGTATTTGTATTATTTTCACTAACGTCAATTGAGGGGGTGGAAGAGAGAGGGTTAACAAACACCTTTCTCTACCTTTATGAACAAAAATTTTTTTTCAAAAAAATATTTAGGTATATTGGAAGAACTTTAAGATAGATTTTTACAAAAATTTTAATAAATATAAATATCAGGCAGCCTTATTTTTTTTAAATTCATCTTCCTTGAACATTTTTTAAATAATTTTTCTTCTTTTTTGAAGTCTTCTTCAAGAACTAAAACAAAAAAATTACAAACAATGATTAGATAATTTTTTCTATATAAATATATATGAGTTATTATGGAATTATAATTAAAAACAAAGAAGATAAAAAAAATTGATATTCTAAATTTTAATAGTAGTCCTTTGAGTTGATATTTTGTGCATTTTTAGTATAACCAGCGGACAGCTTAATCCTTTGTTCAAGCTAAAAATAAAAATATAGCTGGCTAGTATAACAGCTCTGTGTTGTCTATTGTGTTCTTTGATGATCGCTCGTTTTCTTTTGCCGGCCAATCTAGCAATTCTCATGTTATCGTGCCTGAGCCTCGAGCTTATAATTGCACGTTTTACGTTTCTCTCTCTCCCTCTGTATGTATAGCAGCTATACATAGTATGTATATATATTATATGGGGTGAGTGCGCGCGCAACGCAAGTACCCTCTTTCTCTACGTGTAATATTCCAAGCGTTGCAAGGCGATGTAATTAGAGATTTCTCTCTGAGAGGTCTTGCCATTGTACGCCCCATGGCTCTCAATGCTATATCTTTGTTATCTCGTATTCTCTTGGACACTATATTGGTTGTAATTGTATACTGTCGTGTCCTGGGTCCTTGCTTTCCTTTAATATATAATTCTACCTAGATAACATCTATATATATTTCGTGCCTTGATATTTTATCTAAATATTTAAAGATAAAGTGAAATTTCACTAAAATCGATATGAAAGAAAAATTTCGATATTTTATTTGAGAAATAAATAGTCAAATAATTAAGAGGGGTAAGAGGAAATTACTATAGGACTATGAGAGGGTTAGGTGAGATGGGTGAGGACCAAAATTAAACGTAGTTTTACATTAGGAACGGTCGAAAAGGCGAGTTTTGCCACAAAACCAGATAAAAAAAGAATAAAATATGCTAGCGCGTTTATTTTGAAGCCCCACTCCCATTTTTAAGTGCAATTACCGTTGGTGGGCTTTGGGTTAAGACCTTTAGGTGAGCCCCTTGCTCCACCCAAGGGACGCACGATCCGTTGATTTTATTTTATTTTAATTTTTTTTTTTTTTTTTACTTTTTTATGGACCATCCTTTTTACAGGCTTGGCTTGTTTTGGCCAATGGGGGTACCACAACCGACAGCTCGCCCCGCCTCTTGGGCTGCGTTTTTGTGAACTTTTCAGTTTTTCGGCCCCTCCCTCTATGACGGCTGTAGGGGTAGTTCCCCCCACCGCCATCCGAGAAAAAATCATTAAGGGGCAAGTGGGGCATGGAGAGAGGTAAAAGGGATCCTCCCCCGTGCCGCATCTCATTACTGACCCTGGCTCCGTTGTCATAGCAACGCCGGGGGGCTCCGAAAAAGGCAACGAGCGCAAGTGAGAGAGACGATGAAAAATGGGAGGAAAAAGTGGCGAGTGGGAGGAACCGAAAGTTGCGTTCCATGATGGCCGCTCAAGGGCTATCGATCCGCCGCCATCTTGGCCCACGCCCTGAGCGTCCCCCCATTGGCCGCTTTAATTTGCCCGTGTTGAAAGAAGGATTGGTAATTTAATTCGTATTTTCTAATGCACATACATATACACCCTTCTCTCTCTCTCTCTCTTCTCTCCCTGAGTTGCAAAGTTTCCCCATTCAAGGTAGATATATGGCCAAAGACCACCCTATAATCCAACCTTCTCTTTCTCGCCTTTTTACTCGATTCTATCTCTCCCCCTTTTTTCTCTTTTAGATTTTATATTTATATGTATAAATGCTTTTCCATTTGCATCGCACTTTTCGAGAAAACTTTTCATATATAAGCATATAATTCGGGTGTATTTGTAATAGCCTAATATGCGCCTGGTGGCGCCCCCGGGCCCTGTGTCCATATACGAAACTAGCTGGCCCTTTCCAGCGCGGCTTCATTTTAAAATAAACATCTAACTTTGGCAAACCCAGCAATTTTAGACAATTTATCTAATCATCAACTTTTGAGCCTGAGATAATCACCACACTCTCTCTCTCTCTTGGCAATATTATAAAAGTTTTAATCATCTATTCAGAATAAAATAGACTAAATGAAATTCCATTAGTACTAAATGACTATTGCGAACAAACAGAAAGTTGATAAAACACTCTCTCTATAATGAACTATCATTCCAATTTTAATTAAAGTTAGCAGCTCTTAGTTTTTCATTAGAAATCGTTAATAAATATAATCACGTAATTTCAAACGATTTAATTTAAATGTTTTAAGTAATTTCTAAATATTTAACCACTCTTTACCGTTATTTTCTCTATTGTAGAAAATAATTAATTGAAACTGATAGCAATTATATAATTAATTTAAATGTAGGTATACGTTTAAAAACAAGTAAATAAACTTTTATTATATTTGAATAAACCCAATGTTTTCGAGATTCCTGTTTAAATGATTAGTCCAACAAATATTTTCATTTGTAAAACGATGATTTTGAATAATAACACTGATCAATCGATAATCGTTTAACACAGAGAATGCCAAATATACAATATTGTCTTTTATTAATAGTTAAATTACATATTTGATTGAAATGTTTAACAAATATTCAAAATAGGAAGTGCTTTGATTCACTTGTCCTATATTAGTTTCACGTATTTTATTAATTTTATGAAAGTTCATTTATAAGAGAATTTTATTTTTATTCAAAACATGTAAATTTAAGTATTCTTATTTTAAGAGGACATTTTTCTTTAAGTAGAAAACTAAAATTAATAAATTTAGTGTTTTTTATCAATATTTTTTTTATTTTTATTTAGTATTTTTACCTAAATGATGAATTTTTTATAGCTTATAAAGTTTTTTCAATAAAACACCTTTGGAATTAATGAGAAAATTATTAATAGGCCTATTTAAAAAAAATTGGCGGAGGTGTTTAGCTGATGTAGTTTAAAGGTTTCTGGATTTCTCCAAAGAGCAAGCAGCTAGTAGTTTTTTCAATTTATTTATTATTACTTAATGTGCCAGGGCGGACGTTTCGGTCGCATATAGGAGCATCTTCAGAGCCAAGCCTTTGTCAATATATTGATTCTCTAATGGTCATATTGGCATAAGATATTAATATAAAAAATCTAATGACCAAACTCAATACATATATATATCTTATGCCAATATGACCAATGGAGGATCACTCTATTGACAATGGCTTGGCTCTGAAGATGGTCTTATCGAATCGTCGTCTCTGGCACATTAAGTAATAATAAATAAATTTAAAAAACTACTAGCTGCTTGCTCTTTGGAGAAATCCAGAAATCTATTTTAAAAAAATTATTTTTATCTTAAATATCTAGATCCAAATGATTTTACAAATCCTCCTTCAATTAACGATGTCGATTTCTCAAATTGAAACTAGCTTATCGAATAAATTTAAACAAATTATAAGCTTAATAATAATAAAATATTCTATATTTATTTAAGAAAAATTTCCTCTATATATATAATAATTTCTGAATGCTGGATAAAATGACTTACAAAGGACAATAAATAAATAAATAAATATATATATATATATGAATTAATTCGCTTGGTGTTGAGTTTTATTAATTTATACTCAAATTAATTTTTTTTTTTAGAAATGGATTTTTTTTTTTTGTATAGGCAGGTTTTTTTTTTTCTAATAGAATCCATAACAGGATAATACTGAAAATCCTGATAGAAATTTGACAAAAAATGATTGTTCACCTATGATATGAATATTTGACTATCAGCTGTTAGGCACGATGAATAATCTAAAGGGGCAGGAGACCTCTTCTAGGGGGAGGCCCACCCCTCCAGTTCAGACACGGCACCAATTAACTATTCACGTAGCAAGTTGTAATAAGTTGCCGCTATGCGGCGCTGGCTACCCTACTGCCTACGTGCTGCTCTCTCCGAATACATATTTTAATATTAGGGCATATCTCAAGGGCTCGAAAACGAGCAAGCGCAAATGCTGAGGTAATTTTCCTATATGAGTGTGGGAAGGATAAAGGGAATGGAAGAGAGAGAGAGAGAGAGAGAGAGAGACAAAGATCTTATCAAGCCCAAGTCCCTTCGGCCCTTTTCCCTCGGCCCTGGCTTCAAATTGATGTGTGCCCCTCACCCCCATTGTCTGCAAGATTAATTAGAGTTGAATAGTAACTACGCCAAGACAGTGATTAGTTTTGGTCCATTCCTTGAAACCTTCATTCTGATAATATGTCGTCCATCCAAACTCTCCCTCTCTCTTTCCTTTGAGAATGAAATTCGTCCATGGCACTAAATTAAACTATAAGCCCTATAGATCCTGGCCAAAGCCTTTCACATGCAAAATAATAATATTATGAAATGTTAATATTTTGACATAAAAACCCAAACCGATGAGGGTGGCAGGACCAACTAACACTTTGACAATTTAACCTTTTCCACCGAGTTCAATCAAAAAGTTGAAATTTACTTAAAACTTTTATTAAATTAAATCAAAAACAAATCCTCTTTTGTTATATAGTGGGAGAAAACAAAAGTTAATTTTCCTTTGATTATAAATAATAATAATAACAGAAAGCTTTAAGCTTCTAATTCAAAAATGAAATAAACAAATGTGCCTGACTGAACCTTATTAAATATCATTTTGAATAATGAAATTGGATTTATAAAAAAAAAAACAGCTGTATCAAATTTGTTATTATAATGAATTATTCATTTTAAAAATTAAAGTTAAATTTCTTATAAATTAAAATACATAAATTATAACATAAAAGAATTTCCAAAAAAAAAAAAAAAGAATTGTCAAATGTTTTAAACAAACGTTTTAATTAATGAATTAAAATGGAGTGCAATGAATAGACTAAGGGTGGCCTTTATATACAATTTCAAACAAAAATATGCAAAAATATGTACATTTACATAGGGGATCACACATATTTACATAGACAGATAAGAACCAAGAAGTAAATGAGTAACGTGAATGCTTGAATCGCGTTAATTTTTTATACATCAACTTGTTGGTCAACCCAGCTGAATTTTTTAATTTATTGTCGAAAAATGACATGAGAAATTTAAGATACAGTTAGGGGAGGATGAAAGATTTACTTTATAGATCGATCCGGATTTGTTTGAATGAATTAACAATTTTTGATGAATTTAAAAATAAAATGTTTCCCTGTCACTTAAAACAAAGGTAGACTACTTGTTTCATGATCTAATGGTACGCTTCCCATTGGGAAATAAATAAATAAAATGAATATTTTCTGATTTTTTTTTCGATTTTCAGGGCCCTTGGGGCACCCTTTCCCCTTATCCGATTGAGCTGAAATTTTACACAGGTTATTTTTTTTGGCAATGGCACCAAACTAGGGGGTAGCGCGAATAAATTTCCAACTTTGAAAAATAAGAGCCTCCCTAACGGTACATTCGAATTCTTTTTTTTTTTTTTTAACATTCACACTTTTTTCTCATTCACACTCACACACACATTCACACAGTCTTTTCGGCAACTTAGGCCATATAAAACATTTACGATAACCGTTAATATATGAGATAATATCTATTGGGGGTCCAGGCATTTCTATTTAAGCCATTTGGTATCCAAATGGCTTCAATAAAATCATCGGGCTACCTGGGATCCGAACCCGCGGCGTTCGCTATAGAAGGCAGGCACGCTACCCCTACACCAAGCCGGGTACATTTGAATTCAAGATGTAAAATTTATAAAGGGGGAAAAATTTTATATTTTGTTACCATTCACACTCCACCACACACACATACACACAGTCTTCTCGGCAACTCAGGTCATATAAGACTTAAACGATACGCTACCAACTACCCCAAGACCGAGGGCCTTAAACAAATTAAAAAAAACAACTACTAGATAATTGTTAAAAACGAAACAAACATCTGCGACAAGATTAAACACACCAGGGTCAGAGCAAGGCACACCAGTCGAGCACACAGCTGTCTATTTCATTCTATCCTGGGAAGTCGTACGTATTTTCTCTGATCATACTTATTCAAACCCCCCCTCCTCTAAAAAAAATTATATACGCGTTGGGCCCAAAGAAATTTTAAATTGAAAAAAAAAAAATGGATTTCGCAAAGTAAAAGGAAATGTGTCTTCTTTGTGTTCGTGGAGGGGGAGTTTGAATAGACTTTGGCTACGCCCTCTATATGATGGGGGTGAGGGTGAGGGGTGAAAAAAATAAAGAGGGTTTTTTCTTTATCACCTTTTTTCATCATTTATTCACAAATATAACCCCAATGTAATTTACATAGGAAATATTTGTAATTAAATAATTTAAAGATCAAGAAAAAATTTCTTATAAAATAAAATACTTAACCTCTTAATTATCTAAAAAGAAAATTAATTAAACTTTGAGTAGTAAAATATTAGAGGAAATAACTTTGCTTAATTACAACCGATGGTAAATAAGGATGAAAAGCAGACACAAGTTCTAGTGGTCAAGATATACACTGAATTCGAAACACACAAACACACACTCAGAGGCAACTAGCAACTAAACTAGGAGCCGATGTAATCAAAGCACTTAGGTTAGTTTGAAACTAGGGCCTAGGCTGGCTGGCTGGCTAGCTCCGGTAAACCTGATTCGAATATGATAGAAAGTTTTCCATTGCTCGCCAGATGGCCGGGTCACGGGTCATGAGGGGTGACCCGACCAGAATGGACCCCAACGCCTTCTCTTGCATCCCAGGATTTCTTTTTCTTCTTCTATCTCAATAAATCGAGAACACTGGCTTCTATCTTCTTATTGAAAATTAAAAAAAAAAAATTTTCAGACCCGTTTTGGATGTTGTGGAGTTGTTTAATTCTAAACAAGTTTTGTCGGAATATTAAAAAAAAAGTTTTCTTTGGCAATTCTTTTATGTATGTATTTATCTTATACTATTAAACGAGCAATGCAAGTTTGTTTATTTGTTTGTAAGGACATCACTTCTAGAAAACGGCTCTAACGATTTTTTTTTTTCAAATTTTAAATATATATTCCGGTACCAATATGAAATCGGGCTAGGTCTCTTCTTTGAAAATTCGATACTAGTACTTTACTAATGTACTTCTTTAGTTTTTTTTCCAATTTCCTCAAAATTCTCTAATCTTCTTTTTCTTCTCTCCTCGCCTTGTCCCGCGATGCGGGGTCGGCGGACCTCACTCTGTCCCTCCAACCCTATCATATTCTCTAATGATTTCTTTTTTAATTAACCGGCCTACTAGAATTGTCAAAAATTTAATTATTTCTTTTAAAATTTAAATATTTATTATTTGAGATATACAAATTATATTTGATCTCCTTTTTTGGAAATATCAAGGTACTAATAATTTATTGATGTACTTTTTTTAGTTTTTTCCAATTTTATAAAAAAAAAAAGAATGAATTCAGCACGATCAACCCGGTACTTTATTATCATAAGCCATTTCAAGTTATTTCGCTCATTACCGGGGTTGAATATATTGAAATATACAATTTGATTTATAATATTTACAATGACATTATAACATAATACACAATACTACGGAAATTTTTTTTTAAATAAAATAAGTCTCATATATTATTTTGTTCATAAATAAAATTTATTAAAGCAGGTCAAATTTACAGTATTATTTTTTGTTTTTGAGAAATTAGAGATATTACTGGCATAAAATAATCGCTGGTAATTCATGGCCTCCACGTATAAGAAATGACAGTTTATGTCATAATGACTATCCTATGTTTTTCCATTTATTGATTGGAAATTAATTTTTTTCAAAATTTTTCGTTTTCTGAAAATATTTAAACTACGCCCAGATTTGTTTAATAAATTTTATCTTTTGAAGTAATAGGTTTTTATTTTTACTCTAATGGACAGAATCAGTGAATTCATTAATGAACTCGCATGTAATAGGTACAGTTATTAGGCAAAGAAAATATATAAACAGAAAAAATAACTAACTTACCTTTTTAAAATTTTAAATAATTTTTCCCTTTTATTAAAAACTTATTTTAAGTAATATGAAATATTGACAAATAAGCCTAGGGGATGTAATTTTTTTTTTTGTTGTTGTGAATAAAGTTATTTAAATTTTACTAATATTATCTAATAAGCTTCTGTGAGAAATTAAAAATTTTTCTTTGAGGGAATGTCTTAATCGAGAGCGAAAAAAAAGTTCATTATTAAAAAAATTAGCCTCATTTACACAAATTAATGAGTTACAAAACTTTGATGTTTAATTTTAATGACTTAGATTAGAGTAAAAAATTCATAACTACGAAAATTTATTAGAAAGTTTTCTCATAAGGTTTAAAACATGATAATTAGTTTTGATATTTTATATAATATATTCAGAGAAAATTTCGTAGAGCTCGGGACTAAAATGAGTCCAATTTCTCCTTTTCCATGTCTCTCTCTTCTCTCTCTCTTCAAACTTTTATATAAAATAATATCATGAAACTCTAAATACGACACATTTACATTTGGTGAGAAATGAAAGCAAAAAGTTGTTGAGGAAGGACAGAGAAAGAAAAAAACAAGAGCAGGGAGAAGGGATGCGCAAAAAAAATACGCACGGGGTGGGGTTGCCTTGACAACGAGGAGGCGTCAAAAAAATGCGCCAAATGCGAAAATATTTAATTGCAAGCAGCTAAGAATTTAATTAAGAAATTTTTACTTTCTCTATATATGTTAATTAATATATAGAAATTATTTGTTTCATGTCAAAAATTCGATGTCGAGATTTTGATGGATATACACGTTTTGAATCCAATAAAGTGGTTTTCGCGACCTGGTCTGTATGTCTGTGTGTGTGTTCAATTTAAAGCATGAAGTAATTGAGCTAGGAGGTTGAAATTTTATATTTAAGTTAGTCACCCCTCTGGAGCATGAAAATAAGCTTTTGATCAAAATCGGCCAAAAAATACTAATACTTTACTGATGTACTTTTTCAGTTTTTTTCGATTTTCTTAAAATTCGCTTTAACGATTTTGATTAAAATTCATAAATCAATTATTTTTTAGATGCTCTTTAAAATGTATATTCTCATTTTGCCATTGAAATCTTTTGAAGACCACTCTACTCTTGTACTTCATAGGAAAGACAGGAGCAATGGTTGCCATGGTAACAGAATATAAATATTTTTATGTTTATAAATTTTACATCTTGAAATCAAATGTACCCTACTATCGGAAACTAAATATATGTCGACATAAAAAATCTGGTGTGACAAGCACAGAACACAACTTTATATTACCGAAGGTAAGAGAAAATTGTGTGTTGTGCGACCAGTCACACCAGATTTTTAAACTTGACCTAAAGACCCACACCTTGTGATTACGACCCCGGTGTACCCGAGCTAAGGCAGATATTTCTTTCATTAAAGATGTCTTAAAAATTATAAAATTTAATTCCTCACGCATCAAACAAAAAAACAAAAAAAAAGAAAAAATAAAAGAATCCAATGGAAGTTTCTCTTTTTTGTTGTGGTGAGCCGGAGGGCGGGGGGGGGGGTGTGAGAGTTAAAGTTAAAAAATAAAAAAATTTTGGGGGTGGGGCGCCCCACCCCCAACCCTCTCCCCCTTCCACTAAAGAGGGAGAAGGTGGTGTTCTCTCTTCTTACCAAATTTTTTTTTTCTTATATATTTTTTTGCCCTCCTCAAGACGGGGGATAGATAGAGGGGGGGGAGCCACACATAACTAAAAAAAGAGTTTTTCCAACAATCCAAAAAAAAAATATCTCTAAAACATTTAAAAAAGCACCAAAAAAAAATTTAATTTAAAAATCTTAACCAAAATCATTGAAGCAAATTTTGAAAAAATCGAAAAAAACTGAAAAAGTACATCAGTAAAGTAGGCTACTAGTACTTTTTAGCCGATTTTGTTCAAAAACTTATTTTCAACCCTTGGGCGAGGGGGGGGGTGCCTAACTCAAATATAAACCTCCCGTTCCTGATATATTTTGTTTACAGACACATACAGACAGCGGGACTCACTTTTTTGGACTCAGAGGATCTCAAAACGTGTGTAGGCTATAAATCCATCAAAATCTCGACATCGAATTTTTGACATGATCTCAATACTTTCTCTCTATATATTTCATATATAGGGTAAAAGGAAGTTAAAATAGAATTTGATAAAATGGTGGATGCAGTCCAAATTAATTTAAATAAATAAAAGCAACTTGTGGTTTTTTTCTACGGAATTTGACAGATAGATGTCGTTATTTTAATTATTAAAAACACTAAATTTTTCAATAATATTTATTTGTGGCCGAAACATGATAGCGCACCTGTTAACCAAAAATAAATATTATTGAAAAATTTAGTGTTTTTTAATAATTAAAATAACGACATACTACCTGTCAAATTCCGTCCAAGAAAAAAACCACAAGTTGCTTTTATTTAGTTAAAATAGAATATTATTGACAGGCGGGTCTGTTCTTTTCTTAGCCGTATCTTTAAAAATAATAATAAATCGGAAAATCCCGCTTGCAAGTCGAAGAAAATTCATAATTATTAAACTTCTCTTTCCTAAATATAAATTTAAAATACTTTGAAATTGAATTTGTAAATATTTAATGTCTCTTTTGAATTAAAGAAAAGTAAAAATGATTTCTTATTAGTTCTTGGTTCTCTTGAATATTTCAAAATAGGAATCCCGAACAGGATAATAAAGCCATGAAACGCGTCCAGTCAGTAAATCATAATCTCCAGGCCGAGTGAATAAAGCATAAAGTTGGGTCTGGAGAGTCTGGAGCCTGGAGGCTGGAGCCTCTGTCGCCGGCCTCCCAAATTATTAATATACTATTTTAATAAGTTATTCTGCAGCAGGTGTTGTAATGGCGTAATGTAGCAAAGTCGCCTCTGCCTGGCCAAAATTAATTGCCTTAAACCCCCACCACCGACACCCCCAACTAGAGTATAGCCTCTGCCCCTTGACCAAAAACTTACCTTTATAACGCAATTAATATTTGAACTTCCATAGTCACGTCTTAGTATAAAGTCCTCTATGATTATTTAATATAAATAAATTTTATCTGGCTTTAATTAAAGTTCACCAGACAATTTATTAGCGGTTCTTTCTTAGTTTATAATTAGTTTGTGGAAATTAGAGTTTATTTTTTTATTAGCTACTTGTTAAATACGTAATCTGATTAAGTAAAATTTATATTTTACTTCATTAGTAAGAAAATCAATTTTATTTTTACTTTCTTTTCTTTTTTCTTTTATATTGAAAAATGGACCCACATCTTGTGGCGACCACGAGCTTCCCGAGCTGGGACAGGGAGTCCCTCAGTTCTTTATAGGTCCTAATATAACCTTGAAATTCTTATATATCTTATGGCTTCAAAATTGAAAAAAATATATCATATAGTACCTAAGATATGATTTTTTTAAAAGAAAGTCTAATTTTTTACCTTGTTTTACTTTTATGACACTCGATCGAAATGAATGGATTCCATCGTTTGTTGTTATTTTATTATTATACACGAACTATGCTAATAGATAAACAGTGAATAGTATGACTAGCTATTGCACTTTTTTATTAAAAAATTAGCAAATTAAAATAATTAAAATCAGTGTTAAAACGACCACCTGGCTATTTTATTGAATTTGCTAATTTTTTAATAAAAAGTGCAATAGCTAGTCATACTATTCACTGTTTATCTATTACATAGTTCGTGTATAATAATAAAATAACAACAAACCGATGGAATCCATTCATTTCTGATCGTAGTGTTCATAAAAGTAAAACAAGGTAAAAAAATTAGACCTTTCTTTTAAAAAAATCATATCTTAGGTACTACTTATGATATATTTTTTTCAATTTTTTTTCTGAACCCATAAGTTATACTATAAGACATTTCAAGGTTATCCATTCTTTACCACACCCTGTATGTCTGTCTCATCCTTCCTCTTTTCAACAGGCGTCAGACCGTGTGACGGGCCGGTCTGTCCTATTAACTATTAGAGTAGAGGTTATTGATGAGTTAAATTTTCTAAAATTGAAACAAAACAATGAATTATTGTTAATTACAAAAAAAAGTTTTTTTTTTTAAATTTATATATATATATATTCTTATTTTCTCTTACCTATATATGTAATATTGCGATCGCGTTAAAAATTCGATCGTCGAGTATATTGAGAGAAATACTCGTTTTGATTCTAAAATCCTTTCTTTTTTTTTTAAACCACTCACACTTTTTTCCAAAACACACTCACACACCCATACACACACTCTTTTCGGCAACTTAGGCCATATAAGACTTTATTCGATAACCGTTATTTTTATGAATAGGCTTATATTTATTTGGGATCCAGGCATATTTATTTAAGCTATTTGGTATCCAAATGGGTTAAATAAAATCATCGGGCTGTCTGGGATCCGAACCCGCAACCCTTGGTAAAGAAGGCCAGCGCGCTAGCCACTACACCAAGTCAGAGGTTGATATAATGTTTAAATATTTTTAACTTCATCAGGCTTCCCAATAGTATCAATCAATATAAAAATTTTTTTGTGAGATTATTAATAGGTACTAAATTATAGTGATTGACAGTGTTCTAATGAAAACTAGTAACTATATTTGTGGAAATCCTGTCTGATTGTGTGAATAAATAATTATAAAAAAAGGCTGCAGTAAAAAAAGAAGTCTAATGTTTAATCTATTGCTATTATATTTGATCCCTTTCTCAAATAAGGATCAGCTCGTCACAGAGCCTGGAGCTTTTTGAAAAGAAAGCGAGAAGGCATCGAAAAAAAGAAGAAAATCCAACAAGATGCGGGACCCATAGTTAGCTTTCATTTCTTTTTTATAATTATTATTTCAAATTTAATTACATCCTTGTTATTATTTTTTTAATTTCTTTTAAAAAAGTTTAAAAAAAAAAAAGTATTTTGAATATTCAAAAACTTTCGTTATAAGTTAAAAAAGTTTTTTCAAATGTTTGTTAATTTTTCCTTTTTTTTTTACGGCCTGGAAACTTTTTTAATTGAATTAAAAAAAAAAAAAAAGTTAATATGAGAGAAAAAAATACTTATTTAGTTTGTGACAAGAATTCAATATCATAACTCATTATCAAGATAAATGAATTTTAGATTTTTTTAATTTCAACTTTACAACCTAAAGAGAGAGAGAGAAAGTTTTCCATTTGAAAGAGAAGAGAGAGAGAGAGAATGTAAAATCTAAAACGCACTGAACCTTAATATATTGGATAAATATTCATAAGATGTGTCTTAGTAGATAATATCGCTATTGTAGTATAATAAATGCGTTGCTCTTTTCTGTTAGAATAATATCGCAACTTGGCGAGGTGGTTGAGCTAAGAGGGCAAATTTCAGCCAGCTGAGGGTTAGAAATCCAGGGCTTCCCCGGGCACGGTGCTTCTTTTCTTTTAAATTTTCTTGCAATTTTCTTGAGAGGCCGTCAACTGCGCACAAGCGTCTTTTTACCTCTTCGTACTGCGCAAGAGATGCGTACGCATCGGCCCTTCTCCCCCCCCCCCCAGCTAACGGTCGAAGTCACCCTCCCCGGTTATTCCCGCAAAACAACCCTTTGAAACAAGATGGATTGGTACAGGACAAGCAAGATGCAAAACACACGTACCCTTTATATATATCTATATATTTTGAGACGCATCTGGGGATCTTTATATGCGAGAGAAGCCGGTTGGGAAATGAATCTGGTCCAGGCTTCCCAGGCCCAGAAGGGTCATATCCTCTACGAAATTTACGGGTTCTCATAACGACTAAGAATATTGCGACATATATTAAAACATTCACACGTGATCGTAGAACGAAATAGCTCTTTCCACTCTTATCTAACTCATATATAATATTAAAAACAGGAGAATACAATTGTTTTTTAATCAACTTTACTAGAATATTGTCATTAAGGTCTGATCTAATTGGCTAATCTCTGCTTGTTGAATAGAGAGACGTTCAAAGGGCATCTATTCGGCCGTTTGTTCATTTATTAACGTCGGTTCTTGCCCGAAGGGACTGATTCTTGAAATACTAAACTCTGGTTAGGCCTTGTCTCCATCTCTTAGCCCTCTCTCTATATATCCAAGTGAAAATGACACCAAAGCATTAGGCTTGTCAGCATACGTCTCATAGATAATCAACTTGATTAATTAATAGCCTCCCCTTCTATGAACATTTATTAAGAATATAATCAAATGTTTGCGAATTTATTTAAACATAGGGTAACAAGAACACTTATTTTTGAATATATTTTTTTAACTAGATATACTTTAGCTTTGAATAAAACATTGCTAAGTGCATGATTATGTAAATTTTAAAAATATAATTTTTTCTTTCTTTCCTATTATTAACATTCAGGGGTGGCCAAGCTCCTTGATAGTCCGAGATATTTTTACTTTCTCTTACCTCTATATATGTTAATATATAGGCGCTATAGAAAGAAAATATTGGTTTCATGTCAAAAATTCGATGTCGAGATTTTGATGGATATAGGCTCTCGTTTTGGGGTCTCCTGAATCCAACAAAGTGGTTTTCGCAACATGGTCTGTCTGTGGGTGTGTGTGTTGTGTGTTCAATTTTAAGCATGAAGGAATTGAGCTAGGAGGTTGAAATTTTATATTTAAGTTAAACACCCCCCGGGAGCGTGGATATAATCTTTTAATCAAAATCGGCCAAAAAGTACTAGTATTTTACTGATGAAGTTTTTCAGTTTTTTTTTAGATTTTTTCAAAATTCGCTCCAACGATTTTGATTATTTATTCGAAAATTCAAAAATCAATTATTTTTTAGATGCTCTTTTTAATTTTTTTTAAACACACTTTATTCTCATTCATTGCTTCTAATCCGTTGCCAGGACCCCAGGCAAATAGAAAGGTTATTTTTTTTATATTCCCGATCCATAGATCATCATTATTCTATTTTAATATTATTGTAATTGGCATATATGAAACATTAAAATTTGTTTTTTGTATTTATTTTTATTGTAGAAAGTGAAAATGAAAGTACAGTAAAACAAAAATTTAGATATTTAATATTGATGTTTTGACTATAAATATAATATGCCATGTATATATAAATATAATAAGCATGCTGGCCAATTGTACCAAGGGTCGCGGGTTCACATCCCGTCTCAATTTATTTCAATTGGATTGGAAATTTTTGAGTAGACTTTATTTGGAATTTTCACACACACTGAGTAGACCTATATCTATAAATAGTTGAATTACGCAGTATTTTTTAGAAACTATATTTCGACCTTTTTTGGGTCCTGAAGATGTTCTTAACCGAGACCGAAACTTCAGCTCAATAAAATATTTAAAAAAATAAATTTGACTATCAGTCTCTGAATCTGCAAACTTTCCTTGGAATTTAGACACAAGACTGGAGATATTTCACATCAAAAATGAAAAAAAAAAATTCTTTGCCACTTGTTTTAATATATGGTTTCCAGAAAAAAATACAGGTGCTTTAAAATAGGACCTGCTCCTCCATTTTGAGTTACGAAATCATCATGGCCTATATGACCTTTTGCCCCTAAGGCCAATGGTCGCGACCTAAGGGTTCCCCAAACGGGACCCTTATTCCTATCTAGGCCGACGATAGGGTTGTTTGACAAGGGGGTGTGTAGATGCATTTTGAATGCTGTTTAAACACTAACTTGTTTGTAGCAAGGTGAGAACTAAAGGGCAACATTATTTACTGAGCATTGATAAATTAAAAAAAAAATGCGTTGATTTATTAGAGCTCATGTAACCAAAGGGAAACTTACAAATTTCCTCTCTTATTTTGAAATATTCATATCATTTTTGAGAGATTAAAGGATCTAATAGGCATAAGCTTTAGAGACAAGTATAAAATTGGATCTATATTTCAACATTATCTCTTGAATAAAATCCGGAAATGATTTGAACGCATAAAAACTACCATTATAATATACCTATTATATATATATATATATTTTACCAAGGGTAAAGAAATTTTTATAGCATTTTTTTTCGTTAATAATAATGGCTTGATGAAAGATCGTTTATCATATGAAAGATTAAATATTTAAAAAAATTAATTAATTAAGGAATTTCCTTTTGAATTATAAACAAGTGACTCGTAATTGTCGGTATGGTAACTTAAGAAAAATACAACTTACCTTCTTTATTTATTAAATAGAAAGAAATATTTTAATTTAAAAAATTAAAGGCAGGCTACGTGTAGCTCGATGTGATTTTAAGTTATCTTGTTTTTTTTTTTTTTTTTTTTTTATTAACATTTCTCTCGAAATGTTTGGGAATGTAATTTAGAATCACTCTCTCTGTCCTTGGTATGGATAAAAATAAAATTTTTGGGGGTTAAGATGGTTGAGCCATTTTTCAACTTTTTCTTGGGGGGGGAGCAAACTTTTTTTTTTAGAATTTACTTACAATTAGGTACTCAAATTTGGCCAAAAGATATTTAATTTTGTACAGTTTATATACTCGTAGATATATTTTGAAATATTGTATTTTATTTAAGAATAATATAAAATTTTATAAAAATCAGAGCCCTTGGAGAGGGGGGGGGTTCAGTTTTATTCTTATAGTAAAATATACATCTCATCATTTTATTGATAAAAGAAGTAGATATATTTGTTATTTTTATTTTGATTCAGGTTAGAGCCTCTTGCATCAGATGTAGCCATTTTGCTTTCAATAGGATAACCCAGTCTTCGAGTAGCCTATATGTATATGGATATGTTGAATTTTTAGCCCAGGTCTCTGTTAAGTTAGCGACGACCCAAAGTTCTGTTTAAGATATAACAAACGGGTGATGTTAGAAACACAAGCCTGGCACCAGCATCTTAACTTCATGAATATAAATGACAGAAGCAATCTGCAATCTACCGCTTTTTTGTTATTATTCATTTTATGGCAGTCTGAATTTTATATCTAAGATATATAGCAAGATGTTGAAATTGATTATTTGAATATATTCTAATATCCAAATTGTTACTATGTTCGAGGGGTGGCAAATCCTTCTGGAGAATCGAATATGCTCCTAACTTCAGTTAACGCATTGCAATTTTTAAATTTTAGTAAAAAATTAATTTTTTAAATTTATTTAAATTAATTTCAATTTTTATTTTTAATAATTTTTATAAGTTATGTGTCTTTATTAAATTGCTATCTTCACAAAACCTTTAATACCGTACTGAAGAGGGTTTGTCCCCTGGAAGAGGGTTTCTGCATTACACACTAACTATAGGTCAACTAACTACGCATAGGTGAAGCAACCGGCCCTTAGTCATTCATCTGTTATATTCTTCAATGTCTCACAACAGCATCCAAATCCTATTTAAGATGAACTAAAAAAAATAATAATCTACTAGAATAAATATTTCCAATCTTTTAGAAAGAGCGTTAATTGGGAAAGAAACCATCACTTTATTTTCATTCAAATCAAACAAAAAGCAAGCATCTTTCTGAACAAATTCCACAAATTAAGGAAGCTTTAATATAAATACATTTCGCTATGTCCAAAGATAAACATGATTAGTTTTGTTTATATAGAGTTATTCCTCATCTTAAGTAATATTCCAAACAAAGGGAGATTTCTTTTGAGTATGTTCCTTGTTTGAATAGAACTGTCGTTTCTTTGGAATTTTTTCTGGGGATAATATAACAACGGACTTTAAAGTTGTCGGAGTGGTCCAGCCAGGGAGGTTGCGTCCCTAACTCTATCAAATAAATAATTCTAAAAAGGGTCGAACTGAGTTCGAAACCCACCTGGTCTTTTCCATTATATTTGAATATTGAAATGTGTCCATTTGGTATTCTGTCGGTTTAGTTAGTTTAGAGTGAAACGAAAGCGTTCGTCTAAATTATTGCGAGGGGCAAGCAAAATCGGTCAATAAAAAAAACATGAAAAAATGGGGTTAGGGGAGCAACTCGGGAAAAATTCATTGAAAAAAAAAACTAGGTCTCTAGGCTTAATAAGCGGAATAAATTAATTAAAAAAAGTAGAGCCAGCTCGCTTATACAATTTCTTCTTTTTTTTTTTTTTTTTTTATTAAGGGTGACCCCCATTCATTCCCTTCACATACATATATACAAAAATCCATATAAATAACATAGTAAAATAATAAAGTAGCAAGTTATATACATATAAATAAAATAGTAAAAAGTAATAGAGTAGCAAGTTATATACATATAAATAACATAGTAAAAATAATAGAGTAGCAAGTTATATACATATAAATAACATAGTAAAAATAATAGAGTAGCAAGTTATATACATATAAATAAAATAGTAAAAAATAATAGAGTAGCAAGTTATATACATATAAACAACATAGTAAAAATAATAGGGTAGCAAATTACATTTACACAAAAAAATATCTTTCAAAATTTCAGATGGGATGATGTGAGAAATCTATTGAGGTGATGCGCTATTGTTGCATTGGGGTGTCTTATTATTTTCTCGAAAGTTGGAGGGTCCCGGAAATTTGGTTGGATATTATTTATGAATGTGGCTCTTTGTGACGTAAACAGCGGGCAGACGAAAATTAGGTGCTCTGGTGTTGCTGGTGTTGCCGAACAGATGCAATATGGTGAGGGAGCAAGGGAGAATCTATGGAGATGTGCATTGCAGCAAGTATGATTTATCCTTATCCGATTAATGTTGACTATTTCTTGTCTAGTGGCTTGCGTGCATGTTTTAAACCAGGGGGGACCAGGAAGACTTTTTACTTTTGAGAGAGATTTGCCTTTAATTTGCGATGTTTGCGACCAGTTTGAAGACCATGAACGATAGAGCTGAGCCTTATGGATTGGGATGAGGTCTCTCCAAGGAGTGCTATTGTTAAGGGGAATGCCAACAATGGCAGCCCTTTTCGCTAAATAATCCGCCAGTTCGTTGTGTGGATTTCCGGAGTGAGCTTTAACCCATGAGAGTGAAATTTTATGTTCCTTCAGATCTGTCAGGAGTTGAGCTATTTGATATTGAATGAGGTTGATATTTTTATTGTTTTTAAAATGCAAGATAGAGGATAGAGCGGCCTGACAATCTGACACAATTTCTTCTTAGCAGTTAAAAAATGGGGTGAGTATTTCTTTCTTTTCGAAATACATTTTCATATATGGAACCTATAATTTAAAAAAAAATCAATATAATAAAAGAGATCAAATGAAGATTAGTCATCCTTACTGAAATTTCATCAATTTGTTATATTTATGCTGAAAATGAAGAAAAAGAATAGCTGCTAGAATAGTCTATATTTCTTTTATGTGTGATTGAAACGTTATTCTTGCGTAGCTACAAATTGAAGAAATAAATTCTAGCTGAAATTCTTTTTTTTTTATTTTAACTCTGAAGATGGTCTTGGCTAATACCGAAACGTCAGATTAAATAAATTCTAGATGCTATTCTTGTCATCTTGGCTTCATTTTCAACTCTTCCTCATCTATCTATTTACATAATTAAATATATATTTTTAATATGCATTTGAATTATATGTTTTCATGGTAAAGGACTTGATAAATCTGTTTCTATTACAAACAGATAACGCTATTTCAAAAATTCAATATTGGTAATAGTTTTTATTAAGCATTAAAATACACATCTTTACAAAATCTTAATTGCAATCCTTCTATTTTTCGAATAAATTTTTCAAATTTATCAAATAACAATTTTGAATTAATTTTAAACTGGTAACCGTTGGCTTTAGTTGAAACATTATGCTTTAATAGGAGAATTAAATTCATGTATGATACACAAGGTTTTTTGTTTCAATGATTTATTTATTTAACATTAACACTTTATTCGTAGGCCTATGTCGAAATACCTATAAAGTGTTAATGTTAAATAAATAAATCATTGAAACAAAAAACCTTGTGTACCATACATGAATTTAATTCTCCTATTAAAACAATTTTGAAATTTATAACTTCAAGAAAAATTTTGAATATAATTATATAAAAAAAATTTTATATTATTAGAACATAAAAAAAAAAAAAAACTTTAAACTCTTATTACTATTTAGAGTTATAAACTCAAAAGTGAGTTTTTTTGTTTGCTTGTGAAACAAATAGTTTGCTTTTGTTTATAGTCAGTATGGTTATTTGTATATAGAGAGAGGATAAATTGTCCCGAATGAAATATTTTACGAGATGCTGTTTCGGACTAAACCCATTCGATTGCAACTAATAGGTTTTAAATAGGCAAAGCTTGTCCCGGGGCGAGATCGGGTCGCACCTGGATTAGTCCCTTGAGCGTCGACCCGAGATTACCTGACCTTATCAGTCGACCAGGAGCGATAAGCAACGCAGGCCAATAGCTGGGTTGGCCAATGCCATCCATTTTATGAACACCTCGTGGAATTATTCTGGTCTTATTCAGAGCACAATCGACTCAACTCTCTACGGGTCTACACTTTGTCACCAATATTTGTGTGTGTGTCGGAGGAATTGAAGAGAGGAAGCGAAGGGAGGGGGGGGCAATGGAAAGGGCGGCCATGTTTTGTCTTTGCACACCCTGCATGCAAGGGATGAAGGGTCGCAAGGGATGCTGGCAACTTGGCAACTTTTCTTACATCCCCTTTCTCTCTCTCCCTCTCACTCTCTCTCTACGCGGGTGTGCAAGTTTAATATAGGGTGTATCTGCGACTAAAAGCCTGCTTTCTTAATAAAAATAAACCAACTTCACAAAAAAAAGAAGTAATTAATCATTTTTAATGATGTCTCCAAAAATTTCTTGATTATTAAATGAAGTCGTTTTACAACATATTTTTTTAAAATAATCTGGTTAATTAATGGCTCTATACAATTTTTGTTAGTGAATAGCGCATATCGAGTAGGGAAATAAAAGAATTAAATTTTCAATTGATATTTTGGCTGAAAATTGCAACCTTCTGATGATTAAAAGAGATTTTAAGTTAAAAAGAAATGATAGAATAAAATTTCTAATGTAAATTTTTACTTTCTCTTACCTTTATATATATGTTAATATATAGAGAGAGAAAGTATTGGGTTCATTTCAAAAATTCGATGTCGAGTAATGAATCTTCACGTTTTGAGGTCCTCTGAATCCAAAAAAGCAGTTTTCTCGACATGGTCTGTCTGTCTGTGTGTCAGTGAACAAAATATCTCAAGAACGAAAAGAGCTAGGAGGTTGAAAAGGTTTTATATTTAAGTTTTGTACCCTCCTGGACAGTGAAAATAAACTTTTAATCAAAATCGGCCAAAGAGTACTAGTACTTTACTGATGCACTTTTTCAGTTTTTTTTTTTTTTTTGATTTTCTCAAAATTCGCTCTAACGATTTTTTTTTTAATTCAAAAATCAATTATTTTTTAGATTCTCTTTAAAATGTATATTCTCATTTTGTCATTGAAATCTTTTGAAGACCATTTACTCTTTTACTCCATAGAAAAGATAGGAAAAATGTTGCCATGGTAACAAAATATAAATATTTTCACATATAAATTTTACATCTTGAAAATGGAATGTACCGTACTGTCGGAAACTATTTTTTTTTTTTTTTTTTTGGGGGGGGGGGCTTCAGCAACAAACATTGCATTCAAAAATATTATCTCAATATAAATCGTGTAACCTGTTTAGTACTGATATTTATTTTACTACATTTGATTGTGGTACTCAGTAATTCAGACAAAATTTGCATTTTAAAAATTAGTGAAAAATATAAGAAATCCCTTGTTTATTAAACCTTTTGAGGTTTGTATTATTATTATTATTATTGGAGTTTTTAATTAGAGCATTTTGTTTTAATTACTGTAGCGCATAGTAGTTGAAAACGACTGCAGAATAAGTATTTGAAACGTTATATAGAATTTTTATTTTTAATAAATAATTAATACAAATGAGGTCTAAAATTAAAACTCTCTTCTTTTTTATAATTTCTTAAATTTTTTCATTTAACCTTCTAGTTAAGTATTAGCACCCTGGGTCACCCTGTATGAAGCCCTTTGTGTGTGTGTGTGTAAATGCGGTGGTCATAGATCTCCAGTGGGAGGCTGAGAGGAGAGAGAAGAGGAGATGCGTTTGTATGCGTAGCCGAAAGTCCGTGCTGACTTACTTTGCATAATTCGGGCCGAACTCCGATGGGGGAAACCGTGGATAATATAGCCGTGTTTTTTGTCTGAGACAAGGCTTTCTAATAGATTGCTCCAGATAACAATTGGTTGTTTTGTTTAGTCCGAGCGATAAACACAGATACACGAAGGGCCTCAATATAAAATGGGATTTAATTCACCCGCTATAATATATCTAATTGTGACCAAAAACTGTTCGCAAGCATTCGGCCATTGTCTATTTTACTGTCGACAGTAAAAGCACTCGCAATCGTTGTTTAATTAAATAAGAATACTATCAGCAAATGTATTCTCCTCTAAATAGAAGCTTGAAGGAAGAGAGAAACCTTTTAAAAAAGAGTCTCTTAAATTTTGAAATTATCCTTTATCCTTTCTAAATTAAGAATATTTAGTTAAAAATTTGAATTTATGAACCACTTACAACCTCCGGTGTTTTTTGTTTGAATTTACATTCTTCTAAAACGATATACTGCATTCAGTGGCGTAGCGAGCTTAACTCGCGCCCGGGTCACAATACCTTTTTAGCGCCCCCCCCCCATTCAAAAACCATATAATATAATATGTAAAATATACAAAATTATTATATTACACTGGCACTAAATTTAAAATATATTTTCCAGAAATCATTTATAATAAAAAAAAAATTATATAGCAATTTTTTGTTTTGCGGACCATTTGGTGCCCCATTGTGAGTAGCGCCCGAAGCATGATGACCCCCTTGCGCCCCCCCCCTCGCTACGCCACTGATTGCATTAATAAAATATAAATTTTATTATTTAGTTTTCAAATTTTAATATATCGAGCTATTTTATTTCTTTTTTGCGCCTAAGGTGGGTTTTCTTTTTTTTTTTTGGGGGGGGGGGGGGGGGGTTGAAATTACCCTTGGGGAAGGAAGGGGGGTTTCTATATATACATACATATCGGGACCTCGAAACAGTAAAGAGAATTTTTCAAGAGAATAAAAATTGGTAAAAACATTGCTACACCATTGGCGGATCCAGAAGAGTTTCTCGGGGGAGGGGCCCCTGGTAATCTGGTGTGACTGGTCGCACAGCACACAATTTTTTCTTATTATCGGTAATTTAAAGATACATTCTGTAGTTGTTTACAAGAGTATATATGCAAATCAAGTTTTTTAAGTATTAGTTTTTAAAATTTTATATTAAAAATACAATTTTTTCCCAAAAAAAATGTTTCTTAAATCTCGGGGGATGGGGTAATTACCCCCCATTTACCCCCCCCTTGTATCCGCCCTTGTGCTACACTGCCATGTCAACTAACCTGACAATTTGACATCATTTTTGTCCTGATGAATAGTGCAATCGCCACTCGAAACGTCGACAAAAAATAGACATTTATTTTGTTTTTGGCTGCCCATACCACCCCAACCTCGTATCATAATATCCAACCATCAAGAAACAGACTAGTCATATCGTGAATATTTTGTTAACTGAAAAAAAATCCATCAAGAAATACAAAAAAAAAAACTCTTTGAGTAAAAATCAAAATATATTTTTACCATACATAGATTGTATTGAATTAAAATTCTCTAAATATACTTGATTTAAATTAAAATGCGATTGCAATTAAGAATATCCAGTGCAAAATGACTAAACATAAAGAAGAGGCTTTATTTATTTTCCAATGAATGAGGAACCCATGAGCTATTTATACAGCTTATTTATTTATGATTGGCCAACCAGAATGGATGGTTAACACGTTTCAAAAACACCCTTGATTAATACCAACACCCAAATAGAAAATAATATATGATATATTTTCATTGAAACGCTCGGTTCCCTCCCCTCTCTGTCCCTTCTTTTCTCTTTATCAAAACCAAAATCAACCAGACGTTCATTAGGACTACAAACTTTGGAGCTATATTCTAATAAAAAATCGACTAATTGTACAATTATGGTTATAATAATTGAATTGGCCAATTTCAAAGAGAATATTTACATTATAATTTGTTTAAATTTATATAACATAAGGATTTTTTTTTTTTAGTAGGTTACATTTACTTTTTACGCTTGTTTAGAAAGTTAATTTAATTTTGAAGAAATTATCTAAGAGGGAACTACATTAAATTAAAAAAAAAAAAATTTAATCAATTGAAAATAGCTATACCTGCAAAATTTAAGTGAAGGAGATGGTATATACTTTTAAAAAATAAAATTCTTTTGAATACTAAATAGCCCTCGGGGCATGGCGTAGAGGTTAGCGTGCTAACCTCGTATACCAAACGTCGCGGGTTCGGACCCCAGGCAGTCCGATGATTTTATTTAAGCCAATTGGATACCAAATGGCTTAAATAAGAATGCCTGGACCCCTATATGTATATTTATATAATAACGGTTATCGTCTAAAGTCTTAAATGGCCTGAGTTGCCGAAAAGACTGTGTGAATGTGTGTGTGAGTGTGAGTGTGAATGAGAAAAAAGTGTGAATGTTTAAAAAAAAAAAAAAAAAAAAAAAATACTAAATAGTATAAATAAATGTGCCTGGGACCCCCACCCCTAATATAGATATATGGTTTTTTAAACCAAAATAATAATTGTAATTATTTTTTCTTGTTACAGGACATTTTCAAAATCCCTTTTGGCTATTAGAGAAAAATGCTCCATCTTTCGGCTGGAATCTTACATTTAGAAGGTATGTTAATGTTTGTTTATTTTTTGATGATATTAATTCTTGTTTCCCTTGGCTAACGAATTAACTAACCCCCACTTCCTTTCCTCAATTCTCTCAGGGAGGAGTCCATCGTTGCTAGATATTTTGACAATTTTGAGGGGGTGGGGAATGGTGTGGAATGGTTGACTGGTTTTAAGGGTGCTGAGATTTTAGGGTGCAATTCGAGGGATGTTCCATGTCAATTTAAAAGACGCAAGGGGTAATCTTCAATTCAAAAAGAATTCTTTCTCAAATATAGAAGCATTCTCGGATGATGAAAATTTTATCTTTGGACTCATGATAATATTTAATTTAAATAGTTACTTATTTAATTTGAAAGAAATTTTA
Organism: Euborellia annulipes; assembly: GCA_023213315.1. Classification (NCBI taxonomy): domain Eukaryota; kingdom Metazoa; phylum Arthropoda; class Insecta; order Dermaptera; family Anisolabididae; genus Euborellia; species Euborellia annulipes. Next base: position 20,587 of record JAKCPI010029387.1, on the reverse strand, counting down.
TTATCTATTATAGGTCTATAGAGATTAATGTATTCAAGACAATTATAATAGGCCTAACAAGAAAGTTTTTTTGCTGTAAATTTAGTCTGTTATCATGAATGAGTTAATGAATTAAAATATAAGGTGATTTTGGAAGTATTTAATAATTATTCCTGTCTTTGTCGATTTCCTTTTTTTAATTTAGGGTTAATACTTCTGGTGTTGTGGTTGTGGTGGGTATGCTTAGGGTAAATAAATATTTCCAACAGAATAATGCTAATAAATAAAATAAAAGTAACAGTTAAAATTCAATTGAAATAGAAATGACCCCCAGTCGTTAGGCAACCAAGAAGTCGAAATAAAAATTTCTTTATTAATACCTTAAAAAATATATTTTTTATTGAGAATAATAAGAAAAATATTCCAAAAAAGTAAATTTCTCTTTATTTGATAATTAACTTTACAATAAATTAAGAAAAAGTTTCAGTTCAATTCCACTAATTCCATTAATATCTGAAACAATAGATGAAGTCGCCTGAACAAACTTGGTCCAGCCAGGGAAGTCAAATGTCAAGTCGTTAGCGATGCCATGTGCAATCCCCAGTCGGCAAAGGGGATGCTGTTGGTCTTAGGACTCTGGCGACAACAAATAATGGATATTAACCGCAGGACGTGGCATGTTCCAGGAGGCGTCCCCAAGGCAATCAATAAGGACCCCGACGACGACGACGACGACGTGGACGAGAAAGCGGACGACATCACTGGCGACGAAGACGACCTGGGTTGCAAAATGGCCCCTTCCAGCTGAGGTCGACGACCACCAGGCTCTTCTTCTCACCATCATCCTCAATCATAATCATCAACCATTATCATCAAGAGTCCTGAGTCAGCTCCGATCCGTCGCCCCGAGATGAGTTCGTCATCGGCAACATCAACCTCGACAACGCTCGCTCTCTTATCACATGCTCTGGCACAAAATTTCTACTGACCATCAACAACACATGGCCTAATTTTACATTCTATTAAATATTATGCATACTTACAATATTATTGGAATGTAAAATTAGGCCAACTAAATTTTTCAAAACTCCGTGTATAAATAGTTATAGATTTTAGTATATATTCATATATTTAGATTAGACATAGTTGGTGTTTTTGGAATCTTCTAAAATAAGTCAGTGTTTCTAAAAAATGATTTTTCTAAAAAATAAAAAAACAAATAGAATTTAAATGGGAAGAAATAATGATTAGTATAAAAAATTTCAAATTCGTTTTATGAAGACTTACTTTTCTTGCCATTGGAGGGAGATAAAATATAAAAAAAATTTGTTTTCTTCTTTAGAGAAACATAAAATATAGATAAATTTTAAAAGAAATTTAGAGTTTTATCAAATTATAAATTTTTCTATAAAGTTATAATTTGATAAATTAAGATTCTATTGAGTTATTTATTAGAAAATTTGAGATATTAAGGTAAAAATACATATTTTAAGGGATTTAGAAAACAAGTGATCTCAATAAAAGGGGGATATTAAAATATAAAACTGGTATTAAAAAATAATATGATATTTCGATTTGAAATACAAAATAAAATTTTTATGAAACACTGCTCTATATTCTCGTATAATAAATATATATAAATTTATCTAAAATTATCTCTCCATGTATCGTCATTTGTATGTGATTCGAGTAGCTCAGGGATGTCTCAACTCATCTGGTTTAATAGACAGTTAGCTTTAAAATTAATTTTTTCGGTCTAATTGTGAATTAATTCAACGCTCAACATTTGCTACCTCAAAAAAAAAAAGTTTTTCGTCAGGCGTGAATATTCTAATTGCTCTTGGCTGTTTTATAAATTGAGGCAAAGGATGATTTTTAAAATTTTTAAATTAAAAAAAAAAAATCGAAAAATAGTATAAAAGAGAAATTAAGTTTCAAAATTAGAATTTCGATCTCCCTTGCCCGCTAAAAGCAACTGGATCTACCCGAAGTCGAGAAGGGGCCGACAACAGACTTTTAACCACGAAATAATAAATTTTTCTAAAATTCAAACTTTTTGATAAGATTTAGCTCGCGCCATTTAGTGGAAATTCGTTTCGAAATTAACTTATATACTTTTTTATTAATATTAGGCATAAAAATAAATTCGAAACGATATTTCACTTTTTTTAATTATTGAATGTTTTTTTTTATATTCTGGATGTCTACAAAAATAATATTAGGAAATGTAAATATATTCTCGCTAACACGTTTGTAAAAATTAAGTTAATTATTTAACAATAGGTGTTGAGAAAAGCTCAGAAAAAGTTCCTAGAAGCAAAATTACAGGGCATTCTATATATTTTTCAAAAATAAAATTTAAAAAAATCAAAAAAAAAAAAAATAATAATAATACGCCTTCATCAAAATTATAACCAAAATATCATATATTATCAAATTTAGTGGTTAATAATAAATTTTTCAATCGTTAATCTTAGCAATTATTAAAGAAAACAAAATTAAAAGTAGATACTAAAAAAACTAATTTAATAATTACTAAGAATATTGATTACAAAAAAAAAAAAAATGGAGCTGTAAATAGTTAAAATTGCAATACTACTTTAATTTTTTATTCGAATTTTCTTGCTAAAAGAAAGATTCCCACCGGCTTTTTAATATTCATGACGCTAAATTAAAATATTAAAAATTAAATATTTTAAGAGGCTTGCAAGGAAAATTAATTAAAAAAAAAAGGAGAAAAAGGATCCAAAGCCAAGCTCTTTTTAAAGAACACTGACTGAGAGGTTTTCCTAAAAAAAAAAAAAATAAAAAGGCAGAAAGTAAATCCCTTGTCTTAAGGCTAAGTCTATCCTCTCTCGTTTCCACGACTAACTTAAAAACAAAAGAAAAGGGAAAAAAAATTAATTAAAAAATCTTTTGCCAAGAGAATTTGAAAAAAGGTCTTCCTGACTCAAACAAAGAAAAATAGCCATATTCTTTAGAGGAAAGTAGAGTTGGCTTTGAGACTTAGAATAAAGAATATGTAAATTTTATATTAATAAAAAAAAAGCAAACGTGAAATTCTATTTTCATCAAGTTTCCATCTCGTGTTCAAGAAAAAAGCTAAATTACAAAAAATGAATATTTAAGATTTTTGAAAATACGAGATTAAAAATAAAAGACATCTGGAACCAAAGTTTGGTGCTAAACAGAATAATAATATTACAAATATAAATACAAAATTTGAATTATTAATATTTTTTATATTCAATATCAATTGAAGATCATTAGAAAGAATCTCACAATTTAACTGAAAAAATTAAATTCAAAAAATAAAAAAAATTAAGTAAAATAAAATTTTATATCATACACTCTATTTAATAGGCCGTCGTCTATCAATGATTTTTAGAGAAAAAAGAAATTTGTATAGGTTCAAAATTTTATAACTGAAAATTTAAAATTTAATTTTTATACATTTACTTAGCAAATAAAATATTTACATCCCAAAAGTGAAAAGTATTCAAGTATTTTAAAAATAAAAGTTAAATTTAAAATAAAGTCAAATTATATATTCCATATTAGAATACATGTAAATCGTTAAAATTTATATATAAAAAAAAACATGCTTTAATTACTTCATGACAAAATTTAATATTAAAAAATTTAACTTTTAGAATAAATACTTAATAAAAAAAAATTTTATTAGATAAAAATTTCTTAAAAATTAAAAACAATAGAAAATCTTCACTAATAAATTAAAACATTTATAATTAAATTCAGGCTCAGGCAATTCATCTCAACTATTGTAGAAATTAAATAATCTATGCACATAAAACACTACTATGAAAGGATGGGGATATAAATCAATTGACTCATTGACCCATAAAAAAAATGAAAAAAAAATTTTGTAAATTAACCTAATTTGACCTAAATATTTTTATCTTAATATAGTATGAATTTGTAATACTTTGCGGCATAAAAAAAACTCACCCCTAAAAGTTTTGAAAAATGGGCATAAAATAATAGGACAAATTAAAAAAAAAAATCGCTAGCTCATTTTCTAGTTTTGCTCAAATCAAATCCCAAGTGCCAAAGAGATAAATTCACCTTAAAAAAAAGCAAAATAAATTTCAGAATGCAGATATTTCATCTCTTATTGGGTGGGAATCGTCTTCTCTTCAAAATTTTACATTTCTATCACAGGGAGGAAAAAAATTTAATAATTTGATTATAAATATTAAAGCGTTGGACAAAACAATTTTATAAATTCATAATAAACACATTTTATTCTTCTTGGATTGCGATTCGTAATTACTTGGAGTTAATTTTTATCTGGCCCGTACTTTATTGCAGATATCATAAAAGGCGAAATAAAAATTGAAAAAACTTTTTAATTTTAAACCTAAAAAAAAAAAAAAGGTTTAAAAACAGAATTTGGTTTTAAGGATTAAAAATAAAAATTTTTTTTAAAGAGAAATTTTTATTACAATATTTATCAATTAAATTTTCAGTTATTTTCAAAAAAAAATTATTCATTTGGCACCAAACTATTTGGTTCTTAAATAAAAATACAACTATTGGCATTAATAATGGGGCATTAATTGATCAGGCCAACATTTATGCCATAATGAATAGGCTATTTTTCCTTGTTCGATTGCATCTAAATAAGTAATCATCAATGATAAAATCACCCATCATTTGAGGTTCGTCTCACCTCGAGCGCGTACCACAATGTGCCACCTCTGAAATGGCATTTGGCATTTGGCAATATTCGAAAACCAATTATAGACATTAATCTCATAATAACAATTCATAGTCAATGTACCTGAACTCAACTCTGACTCGTATAACTCGTTCAATTAGTTATAGACAAAAGCAACTCTCAATGATAAAATGATTCATTTAAATCGACATATTACTTCAATAGAGAAATTATAGGGTGGAAAAATATAAATACAATTTCTATACATGTTTTAATATTCAAAAGTAAAATTAAATTTTTGTATTAAAAAAAAATTATTGAGTAGTTTATAAAAAATTAAAATATTTGGTATTAATTAGAAATAAGTGCAAAATAGGGTATTTAGAAAAAAATACACCTGGTAGGAGCAATAATTAGATTAATGATTTTCTTTCCTGAAAAGTTCAAATTTAAAATAATCTCTAGAAATAAATTTGAATTTTATTTCTTTAAAATTATTGAAACATTAGATTAGAAATTTTACTTTTTTGTACCGTAAAAAAATATTTTTCTAAGGAAATAGATTGAATTAGAAATTCACTGTTAAAATAGAAGTAATGTCTTTTTAATTGAATCAAAAACACAAAAATCAACAATATTTAACAGATAGAACAAAATCCAGATTAAAAAGGCTTGATTGTGGCATGCCTTCGAGCTTGACCACCCCCGAAATCGACTCATAAGAGTTTTTTAATCAGGAATTTTAGCTTCAAAAGAAATTACCAAAAACATTTTTATTATAAAAAAAAACACAAAATTAAACAGAGATTCATAAAACTTTTTGAATTAAAAAAAAAAAATTCCTGATTAAACAACGACTTAAAAAATTTTGTCTTTTACTTCCATTGCTATTGTGAAAAATTTTCAAAATTATTTTAATTTAATGGAAGTTGATTTTTTTTTTTTGTTAAAGTTAATTTCTAGAAAGACTTATGCAATTTACTCACCTGTTCAAGAAATTTTTTTCTGTATTTGAATGTCGTCAAAAGCTTACAAAGGCAAAAAGCAAAGGCAGCCGTTCTCTTGGCTCTCACATTCCGGCCTTAAGGACCTAAGGATGCCATCTGACATCCGTTGAGCAGGTATTTGCCAAAGCCACCTTGGAAATGCCTTGGTCCAGATGAACAGCAAGTATTCGCTTTGAATCAAATAGAGATAACTACCCAGGAAATGTAATTGAATTCCAATCATCGATGTTTGTTCCTAGCGTAGATTTATAACACTAAATTTCTCTGACACGATAATTCTAAATCGAAATAAACAACTAAACAATTCGATAACTCTATAACAACTCTTCATTAAAAATTAAATTCAAACATGCTTCTAAAATTATAATATTAATGAAAGAAATAGAAAAAGGAGATAGATAATAAAAAATCTTGACATCGAATTTTTGACATGAATCGAATACTTTCTCTCTATATATTTCATATATAGGGTAAGAGAAAGTAAAAAAAAGAAAAAAATGAAACTATCAAAAACATCCAAATTAATAGAAAATATAAATTTCTAAATTACAAGCCGATAAATCTCAACCAGGACAAAGTAATTAAAACTCAAAAATGCATTTTTTAAAGGAGGCATTCAGATTGATACTAAACATATTTTGAAAAATCAAAAACTATTAAATTAGAAGAAAAAGACTATTTCAAAATGTAAATATTGCCACAATGCAATAGAATTTAAGAAATTCATAATTAATGCGAAATTCAAACTTTGACATAAGCCTAACATGCAACATATCATCAAGATTTAATAAGAAAATTAATAAGATTAGAAGAAAAAAGAGAAAATGATAAATAAATCGACATCTTTAAAAATATAATAGAAAGCCAGAATAAGAAGTAAAAAATAAATTTTGATTGAACCAACATATATTAGCTACAAGACAAAATATTTTGATCGCTTCATCGCAAACAAAAATTATATTTTAGTATATAAAATACTATGAATAGAAAATAAGTAAAATACTGTACTTATTTTATATCAGACAACTAAACAATTTCATACAAAATTAGGTCTTATAAATTAGTCTTAATAAAATTAAAGGAACTCGAACACTAATTGAAATTAGGCTTTGCATATTAAATATTACCCTATTACTAAATTTAATTTAAAATTCTACAATTAAAAAAAAAATCAAAATTATCTAAATATAGGAATTATATTAAGCTGGAATTTTGAAAATTTTTTAGTATAATTTAGAGTTAATGTAAAATATCAATCTCACATTGGAATTTTTAAATAATGAAAAATAGGGGAAAATCTCTTGAAAAAAATATAATAAGAAAAAATATAATTAAATTTTAAAAACTAAAACAATATTAAAATACTTTTAAAATCATCTTATCTTAAAGAAAAATTTTCAAAATATTTCAAATCGAAACAAAATCAAATAAAAATTTACTTTTCCTATATTTAGAGAAATTATTAAACGGTGGACTAAAATTAGTGAAAATTAAATTAAAAATCGGATACAGGATTAAAACTATTTTATATCAGCTAAATAGAGAATTTGAATCATGAAATCTACACTCCTACATCCAGGGGCGGATTAAAGGGAGGGCGGTGGGGGCGATCCCCCCCCCCCCGAGAAGAAATTCAAAAAGTTATAAAAACTAGTAATCTAAAGAAATTATGATTTCCGCTCTTTAATTTCAATTGAATTTGTTACCAATCGTTTAAATAAATAGGAAAGGGGTCTAAATGGCCATAGATGCCGACAAAGTCCTTAAATAAAAAAAAAAAAAAAACGCCCCCCCCCGACAAACTTGCATTAATCCGCCCCTGCCTACATCTAAAAGCACAAAAAAATTCATGTTTACTAAAAATTTTGCTCACATCTGATATTAATGATAAAAATTTTGTAATCAATTTCTATATTCCGAAATTATCAAATAATCGTTCACTATAAAGTTGTTATTCAAGAACAAAAAACCTTAAAGCAAGTATCACAGGACTAGATATTGTTTTTGCTAAAATGGCCTGACCCCAATCAAGATTTTATAAAGTTATATTTCGAAAGAAAAAGAGTATTGATGAAATTTTTTCCTTTTAAATTTATGTCACCATAAATAACAAAAAAGAGAGTAGAGATCAAAATTTTTTTTAGAAAATAACTTATAAAATTGAAATGAAAACAAAATAATTAAGAAAAATATGAAGTGCTAAAATTTAAAATATTTTCTACTAAAATATTTCTACTTTTGAGTTTTAAGTTTAAGAAAAAATTTTTACACAAAATAAAGAGATTTTAATATTACAAAATATATATAAAAAAAAAATAAAATTTGATAAAAGAAAAGAAAAATTTTCATTTAAAGAGAAAATTGGATCTATTAAAAAAATGTCTAAAAACTAGGGTCCGACCGAAACAAGATTTTAAGCCGAAACCGAAACCAAATTTCGGCCTCAATCTTAGTTTCGGCCGAAACCGACAACCGAAACTTGTATTTCCTATAAAAAATTCATGCGAGTCTCATCCCATCTTTTCAGACTCAGTTTAGGCTACTTTTTGGCCGAAACCGAAACTACGGCCGAAACAAGGATTTTTGGCCGAAACTGGCCGAAACCGTAAACCGACACCTAATATTCGGTCGGTTCCTACTAAAAACTAAATTCAAGAAATAATTCTGACTATTTTCAACAATAAAGATGTTTTGATTCCCTCGCTTTTTTAAGATTTTTTATTAAAATCTGAAAATCTAAAATATACAATCCTATATTTAAATGATTTGCGCAAAAATGAATTTTAATAAATTTTAATAAAAAAATAAGCATACAAAGCCTACAAAAGAAATAAAATTTGATCAAAGGGTAGAAAATATTTTTTTTTTTCCTCTTTCAACAATCGTAACTAAAATTTTTATAAAATAAAATAGCTATTCCATTTAAAACTTTGCGAACTATTAGAGTTATAAACGGAACGAAACATAAAACTGGAAATAATTCCTTGGCAACTAAGTTGAAATCCTTAAATTTCTCTCCGGTTTGTTATGTGGCCTTGGGCGAATATTGAATTTAATTAATTGGCGATAGCCAGCATGCACCCGGGGATAATGGCCCTATTCCATTAGTCGGTATAACAATCAACGAAATTCATTGCCGAGCCTGCTTCGAAAATCACTCGCCGTTAACATAAAAGCCTTAAATTGCTGTCATAATTGGACGAAATAACACTTCTAATCTGTGTCTCTATTAGCCAAGTTGAGGGTGGTGGGGGTTCTAAAACCAAATATGCCAGGGCTTAGTCGTCTGATGAAATGTGCCCTTCTCTCCTCCTTCAAAATTTCGCCCTCAAACTTTAATAAATTCATAATATAAAACCAAGGGGGAATAATCAACGTTAATTTTAAATCGTTTAATTTAGCATCCATACTATAAGAATACTTGTAATTTATAGAGAAATAAACGCACTTTATCATTGGTGAAAATCTCAAGCGATTTGGAACGTTTGGAAAATAAATTATTTATGTATTGTATATACGATTTATAAAATTTAAATACTGGTAAAAGTTGAAATCCAAATTAAGTAAATATACAAAAGTTGCTTTTGAATTAAATACAATTTCATATCTGCATAACTAAATCTAAATTTATTTGGCGAAGGACAAAATTTTGTTAAATAAGACAATTTAACTATTTTTTCAATTCAGGTCGTAAATGAAAAGATAGAAAAATAGAATTAAAAAAGTAACAAAATTGATAAAATTCAATTCTGCGACTAAAACTATTTAAATAAATTTATGGTGATTTATCGAAAATATATGAAAACATAGATTTGAACTATAAATGAATGTTTAAATTAAATAGCTAGGAAAGTGCCGGAACTATAGCCTCCCCGTCGGAAATTCTTCACAAAAGTATTATCTTCAGGCCAGAAAGTTCAAATATTAATGCATACAATAAAATTTTAAAGAAAGAAATATAGGCTATGCAAAATTTCAATTTAAAAAAACGAATATAAAATATCAAAATAATAACTCATAAAATACTTTTCGGGGAAAAAAAGGAAAAAATTCAGCTCCCCTGCATAAGCAAATTTTCAGGTGTTTATCTGTTGGTATAAAAATCAAAAAACAACATTTGTAATTCATAATACTGATATGTGAAAAATTGTTTAGAAAGAAATTCTATTAATAGTTTTGAAATACTATTTAAAAGAAATTTAAACTTTTGAGATCAGGGGTTAAATACATTTTAATAATGAAATTGTTGTGATATTATTTCAGGGCCGCAGACAGAGGGGGGAGGGGGCTATATCTTTTATCTTTTCTTGAGGGGGCCCGGGCCCTTGATTACCCATAAGGCGGAGTAGACGATCGCCTATGGGCCCCACGCTTTTTAGGAGCTCCGCAACATTAGATTTTTTCTTAAACTCTTTCGGCATCTGAGGCCATTTAGACACCGTCCCTATTTATTTAAATTATTGATTGCCAATTCAATTTAAATGAATTTTGGGGGACATTTTCTTGTGGGCCCCGAGATTTCGACTGCCTAATGGTCTCCATCTTGTTTAATCCGGCACTGGTAAGAAGTTTGTCAAGTCTCGGTGGTGAGGAAAGCCGACTTATTATAAGCCATATAATTTCCAGCTGTTTCAAAAATTGTGTCAAAAACTGTGAAAAAGATTGTTGGCATGAAAGTCACAATAGCCTTTTACAAACTATTAAAAGAAAACTTTTAGGGTGGGGGGAGGAGGGCCGTATTATAATAGAGCCCTGGCTCCCGTCAAGTCTGTCTGCGGCCCTGGGTACTTTATCTTACTTAAAATATGATACTTTTGATTCCTGAACTTCTCTTAAAAATTTAAAATAATTTTATTAAAAGGATTTTTTAATAAAATTTTATGAAATTGTTTGATATCAAATAGTTATAAAGATTTAGCTTTCTTGTCGGGAGAAATTTTTGAGAGAAAAAATATTATCTTCACAAAAGAATAATCTTTTAAATCGGGATAAAATTAATGGATTATTAATGGAGACTATAAAATTATAGTAGAAGTAAATATATGCAAAATTTCAATTTAAGAAAGTAAAAATACATTTGAAATATGAAAAGAAATAATTAAAATCATTCTAAAGGACCCTTTCTTGAATTATGTTGAAAAACGTGCTCAACAAGAAAGAAATAAAAAATTCTAAAAGTTTTAATTATTATAAAATAAACAACTGAAACAATGAAAAATTTTCTAAAAAAAAAAATAGAATTTTCAAAAACACTGCTGTAAAACTGGTGACCAGATCTTTTTTAAAATTAATATAAGTATATCAGAGCAGAATACTCTATTAATCAAAAAACTTGAAATTAAATTAAAATATATTGAAAAATAATAAAAGCACTAAAAAACATAAGTGAAAGTAATAAATTTCACAGAATAAAAAATTTATCCGTTTGTATATTTTAGAAAGGGTTAAAGTCATCAATTTCCTTCTGAAATTGAAGAATCCAGTAAAATTTATTTACTTTTGAACAGTAGCGCTTTTTGAAACGCCACGTATACAAAATTTTTAAATTTAAATTTTAATAAATGTTGAAAAAAAATATCTTAATTATCAAATGAGAAAAATTGCAAAATAATCAAGCACTAAATTTAAAAGTAATTTTCTAGCCATTTGCAAATAAAAGTACTTGATACGCTAATATCCTCAAGAAGAAAACAAATACTAAAATTTGGGAATTGAGACCAAGCCCTTTCCTAAAAAATTTGTTTTGAAAAATAAATTTTAGAAATTATTAAAAAAAAATCACATTATTACAAAATAAAAAGTTAATATGTTCTCCAAGTGAAATTCATTGATCGATTTTGTTTATAGGAGGTACTTTTAAAAAATAAAGCGCAGTTCTTATGGATCTCCCCAGTTTAACACCCCTCTTTCAATTTTTGAGAAAAAGAAATGTTTCAGAAATCAAAAAAATTTGTTTATTAAACATTTTTGAAATATAAATTGTTTTAAGATTAATGGAAAAATTTAATAGAAAAGAAAATTTTAAAAGATATAATCTACTCGTAAAATCTGATAAAAATATGAGAGAAGTTCATGAACGTAATAATCAAATTTTCTCTGTATCGTTTGTTAGTATTATTCTAACGCGTTTTGAATTTTGTATGCCCGGCATATCCAAGAATTATTATTCGTATTCTCTCTATTACAATATAATATATCCGAGGCTGGCCCGAGGCAGGAGTCAGGATCTAGTCTATAGCGATATGGAAATCGCGCTGTGGGGGTGGCCGGCTCTACCCAGGCCTTTACGACCGCATTGTCTCGGGGGTGGGTCCTCCCAATGGGCTGGCAACCCCCAACCGTCACCACCCCCTGGTCTCATTGTGCTCCTACTGTCACGAAATAATACGCAAATTTAACCACCTGAGTGCAAAAGAATTTTACTCACATGGACAAATAATATATATTGATATTTTTAAAATAAATGAAAAAAAAAACAATCGAGGATAATTACAAAAGTAATATACAAATAATATTAAATTTTTTATTCGAATAATATACAAATTTTCTTCACTTCTTTAATTATTAGACAAATAAAAAAAAAAGTACGAAAATTATAAATAAATTGTTAGGTTCTAATTTATTTTTCACGAATGTGTTTATTAGTTTTTGTGGTTTGAATTATTATTATTAGGTGAATTTATAATTATAGACCATATTTTTGTATTAATTATTTATTAAAAATATAAATACTATACAACGTTTCGACTGCTAATTTTGCCGTTATCAAGTACTGTGCACTTGTTTCGATTCAAGAGAACTGATATCAAGTTGTACAGTATTTATATTTTTAATAAATAATTAATACAAAAATGTGGTCTATAATTAAGAATTCCCCTAATAATATAAATAAATTCTTTATCAAATAAATATTTTTTATTTTACCCGATTAGCTGCATGCCATTGGGTTAAAAACGTTTAAAAAATACAAATAAATTTATAAAACGGTAATCGAGTGTCATTTTCTATTCAAATATATCTCAGGGAGTGAAAAAAATTTGCTATTATTTTGTACCATTATATTCAAAAGGAAGAATCATTAAATTTAAAAATCTCGGCGAAAGCAAAATAAATAAATAAATATTAATAATATAAAACTTTTTCTAAAATAAAACATTAAAGTAAGAAATGAATTTTGAAAATACATCTTCTTCTTCTGTCCTCGCCTGATTATTTCCGCGGTGCGGGGTCGGCGGAAATTTTGAAAATACATATTTTAAGAAAATATAACCACTCGAAGTTTTCACAAATTATTAACGAAAAATTTTATTTCGCTGCAAAAATTGTCATGACAACTTGCCAGTTTGATAGCCCTAATTGACAAAAAATAAGCTAATTGCTCAAGAATAATATTTTAAATTCCCTTTTACAAAAAAAAAAACAACTAAAAAATAAAAATCCTTTCGGTTTGGTGGACACTACAATAATTTCGAAAATGAAAGAATTTAATTATTTTTTTTTTTTTAGAAAATAATGTCGGAATTTGATCAAAATTAATAAATAAAATAATAAATTTCTAAAATAAAACATTAACGTAAAAATTGAATTTTGAAAATACATATTTAAAAAAAATAAAATGATCTCGAAGTTTTCACAAATTATTAACGAAAAATTTTATTACGAGTAATCTAAAAAGATTTCAACAAAAGAATAACAAATTTTATCAAATCATTTAATGAAACATGCTAAAAGTTTAAAACAAAATAAAATAAATGAAAAAGACAACTCAAATCCGTCAAAATCAATTCAACGATAAGACTAAATTTTAATATATAGAAAATTGAGAAATTCCTAAAACTTGTAGTATGGAGCATTTCAAATTTTTACAATGAAGTAGTCGAATGGAAGAGATTTTAAATTCAATATAAAATTATGTTTACAAATCAGTAAAAAGAAAAAAACTAGTTATAGAATTCTGGTTCGAATTTATTATAAAAGAAGAAATTTGAATAAAACCGGTCCTTTCGGAGGCTGAGAATCTTTGTCCAAAATTAAGGGTTGATCTGGTCGGAGAATTTTCTGGGGATGCGAATGAGATCCATTTGAAGCAGACTAACTGGTTTTGGAAACAAGATCAAATTTAACCGAAAAAGAATTTAAAAAATTCTTATTCTTAAGTAAGATTGATAAATTTCAAGATTTCTGCCAAAAAATCGAGTAAATGGAAGGAACAATTTTTATGGAAAAAGCAAATAAAAATTTGATAAAACTATTCAAATGGAATATAAATTTTAATGAAAAAAAATATGGATTTGAAATTGAAGCTTTCATGGTGGTTGTTGACATTTATAAATAAAATAATGACATTTTCGGTTTATTTGGATTTTAAGCTTAAGTTCATAAGGAAGTATAATCAATTTAAAAATAAAATTTTTTAGAATATGATCTGATTTGCAGACAAGACTCCTAATGAAATTAAAAATATAAAGAAAAAAGAACAAAAAAAAATTACAAAAAAATTTGAAGTAAATAAATAAAATGAAACATAAATTTCAAAATTTCTCTAGGTCTTAAGACAAAGAGATTTCGCCTCCTGTGCTAGGCTTCCCGACCCATTCTATTAAATTTATTGTAATGGATTAGATATATTAATTTAGAAAAATTGGGTCTAAATATCATCAAAAACCAAAATAACGTTAAAAAATTTCATAATCAACAAAAGAATCACATTCCTGACTTTTTGTCCTTGCATTTACAATATCATCTGTCCTTTGTATTGAAATTGAATTTAAAAAAATCAATAAGTTCATGATTTATTTTCAATCAAGTCTATGACAAAACAACAAAATAGGAATCGTACGGTATTAAAAAACAGAGCTAATCTTTAATTTCATAAAGAAACACATTTGATATAATTACTTTGATTGAGACTAACAATTTATTTTAAAAAAATGAAGAGAAAATACAATCAAAATTGAATGTGAATTTTCATGTTAACATAATGAAATATTGGTTTAGAAACTTTTCCATTCATTCATTTGCTTCGGGATCAAACTTTGAAACCAAGTTTTCGGGCAATCCAATTCATTTCAGCCGCCAGGTCTAATTAGCACGGGCATTAATCAGCACATTTTCTTGGCACAACTCAAGCGAGGCTTATTAAATTACTCAGGAGCCGCACGATAAATTCATTAATCTCGTCAGTTTGGCTTTGACCGTTTTGAACAGAAAGACCTCTGTCTCTCTCTCACTTTATCTTATATATATATATATATTCTCTCTCTCTCGAAACTCTACAAACTCTCCAACTCTCTTGGTCCCTGCTTGGTTCGATATGGCAACGACAGGGCTTTAGACGACGACGACGACGACGACGATTGCGTCTCAAGGGGTGAGAGCCTATGGCTTTACAAGGAAAGGAGGTGGAGGGTTGGTCGAAGTTGAAGTTGAAGTTGCTGGGTCGTCAGGGCCAAACTTCTCTTTTCTCCCTCTCTCTCTCATTCTCTCTCAAACGGAATATCTTATCAGTTGCCGGGGTAATCCTGGGACAACGGCAGGGGGTGGGTTGAAGGCTGGTTCTAAGGGCCCTTGGGGCGCACACTGTAATTGCAAGACTGTCCAGTTAAGTGTTCTCCACATGTATATATATATATATATATATTCCCTTACTGTCTATAAAGAGAGAGAGAGAATGTAAATGTGTGTGTGTGTGTGTGTGTAATACACAAGAGCGAGCGAAACTAGCGTCGACAATTCCCGGCGGAAAACGGGTGTCTAGGGTGGTTTCGCGGGGATGGGCTTCCCATAGTACCTGCGTCTGAGTAATATACAACGTTCGTTGGGTTAAGACTATATATATATACAAGTGTATATGTATGTGTAAAGTTGGGCAACCTCCACCGCCCCCCTGAGATCTCCACTCACGCACACAATTACGTTATTACCTCATAGCGCATCTTCGTTGCCCCGGCTCAAGATTAGCATATTATGCTATGCATAGGCTAATGTTATTCGTGGCTAGGCGGCTGGCCGCCTGAAAATTTCCACCACTCTCATCTCAGGATAAATTGTCGGGCACATTAAAGTAACTCACCGGCCGTTTAGAAGACTTGCCATCCTCCCCCTTACCCACACCCTCATCCTCTCCGGAGTTCAATCCGCCCTTTTCCACCCTCGTACGAACCCCGGGACAATAAAGATAATATTATATTCATGCGCCAGCGCAGGATTATTCAAATAATAAAGTTTCTCCTGGTATACTGCTTCGGAGACCCCGAGTAATGGCGCGACTTGTATTATACTATCGTGCAATCATCTTGGACCCTATTTAACTAATCAGACCGAAATTTGTACATTCGGTCGAGTTTATTTACTAGACAATTAAACGAGTTCATTATCAAGAAATAAATTACACATCGATTCCACCTAGGAAGAGTAAATTGCATAGTCTATTTTATTATAGAAAATTCAACTTATTTTATTTCATTATCTTGAGAGTCTTTTCGAACTGAGACTCATAAAAAAAAAGTAAAAAGTGAATAATTTTTTATCTTATGTCTACTTTTTAAATGCCATAATTCACTGGAGTAATTAAAATGTATTGTTTCTTTCTGTCGTTAAATTTAATTAATTTTTTAAACACGAATAAAATGTATTTGAAAAAAATAGTAGGACATAAGATATTCAAATTTGATAAAAAATACTTTGGCCAAACTATAAAAACAAAATTCTGACCAAAACTTTGTTTATGAAAAAATTGCTTATTAATAGAATTATCTTAATGATATTTAGGAAAATATGTTTAAAATTAAAAGAATTTCTTTTAATAAGCAATTTATGTACTTGTTTGTTATAAGAATCTCTTTAACTTTTTTAAAGTAGAAAAAAAATTAACGTAGTATGTAATTTAGAAGTGTGTAGTTTTTCAAAATTATTAAAAAGAGTTTCTTTTAATGAACAATTGATTGAAGAACCAAATTTGATTTTCTCGCGACTTGATAATTGTTTTTCAATAAAACCGATCAGAATTCGAGGCACGAATTTGGTTGAAATACGAAGGGTGCGCAAGCAACCCTTCGTGTTCGGTAATTATCAAAAAGGGCAGAGCAAAACCAAGGGTGTGGATTATGGAGCTGGACATAAGGATGTCCGGACCAACGTATATTAAGGAGACAGAGAAACAAAAGGTCTTCCTGCAAAGGGCGGATCCACGCCTCCGGTTTCTTCCAATTCACTAGGCATTTCCTGGTCGCGAGAAAAAAATTAAATTTTAAAATCTACTTTTTATTATCATATAAAATGTGAATTTTAGTGTGTAGTGTCTGTTCTAGCATAGTAAATTCCCAATTTCTCTTTTTATAGAATTTCCTAGCTATATTGATATATGTATAAATATTTAATCTTGTTATTTAAATTTCTATTCATAGAAATCTAACGGTATTATAGGACCTGCATCACATCACATTTTACATATGCTAGATTTTCCATTAATCCAACATGATCTTTGATGATTTATTATATTATAACATGTTAAAATTAGGGCTATTATTTACCATTATATTTGAAAATCAAAAGATCAACTTTGATTTTTGGAAAAATAAATTCGATAATAACAAGATTTTGAAATAACAAAAGTCACAGAAAGAATAAAAACCCCGTCACGATTGGATTGAAATTTTAATAAAAATAATATTAAAAAAAAAAAAAATAAGAAAATCTGTTGAAGGGCCTACATATACCTGTTGGCATTTAGAATTAGATTGTCAGCTTATGTAGGATTAACTTTTAATTCTCATACAATATATATTCAATTTTCAATTCAATTCACCTGAATGTGTGTGAGATAGATATTTGGAAAATAGGTACATAAATAACAGATGAAGTTTAGACCAGTGAATGTATTAGTTATTTCGCATGTACTTATTTCCATATAAAAATTCAAGAATCGGAAACACAAAAATTAATATTTTTCCATGCTTACGACTTTAATACCAGAAACAGAGAAAACAAACAAAAACAAATCACACATCATGAATAACTAAATTTGTCATAACAAATAATTTACAAACAATGGAAATGAAATCTATATAATATATATGGAATGAGTCGTGCTTGGATTAGTAGGCTTTGTTCATATTCTCATATTTAACAACTTCTATTAACTATGTGTGCACCTAAACAAAATAGGAAATCTGCAAAGCACTCTTAATCTATATCGAAAAAAGATTTCAATTTGGCATGCATTAAATGTTTATCTTGTTTTACACAAAATTCATAAACAAAACCGGATTTAATACATACTATTTTGGCATGCATTAAATGTTATTTCAATCTTTTTAGTTTTATTTATTTATTTATTTATTTTAATTTCAAAAAGCCTTTTAGAATTTTTTAATTTGAATGAAAAAAGAGGTTACCAATGAAATGTGGAAAAAAAGGATCAAGAAAATAATTTGTTGAATAAAAAATCAACTTTATTTAAAAAAATTAAATATTTTGAATCGAAGATACATATTATTACAGTATGATCATTATTCTTTCTTAAAAATAAAATTTATATATCTATTGTAACATAAAAAAAAAAAAAAAAATAAATGATTTTTTATTAAAATGATTTTGGCACTTCATTTAATTTTTATCTAAGGCAGATTTCGAAAGGTCAAGGGCTCGTCGGAAGAATTTTAGTACCTAAACGAAGTAACGAAGAGCAACGCAAATTTGCAAATACGTCTAGCGGCAAACGGCTCCTTTTCGTCGGCTAAAATCTTTGTCGATTTCTGGGCTTACGTTGTTGCTGTTGCCGTCGTCTCGGATGCCGTCGATTCCCTACAAGAGAACAACAACTCAGAATTTTCAAAAATATAATATAGGGATTAATTAAGAAACATATTTAGAAATTGCAATCAAGTGGTCTATTCAATTTTTTTGCTTTTTGGTTAAGTTGCAATTATTTGTTATTATGAAATGGTTTGTATATGGTTTTAAAATATATTTTACCTTGAAATAATAACGAATATAGATAAGGAATTGTAATTAATAAAATTAGAAATAAAATATTGACAGAATAAAATTTTTAAATCACAAAAAGAAAAATCTGGTGTGACTGGCGCACAGCACACAACTTTCTCTTACCTTCGGTAATCGAAAGTTGTGTTCTGTGCTTGTCACACCAGATTTTTTGTGTCGACATATATTTAGTTCCCGACATGACAGTACGGAACATATGAATTCAGATGTAAAATTTATAAGTATGGGAAAATATTTATATTTTGTTACCATGGCAACCATTTCTCCTATCTTCCCTATGAAATACAAAGAGTAAAGTGGTCTTCAGAAGATTTCAATCGCAAAATGAGAATATACATTTTGAAAGAGCATCTAAAAAATAATTGATTTTTGAATTTTAAAAAAAATCGTTGGAGCAAATTTTGAGAAAATCGAAAAAAACTGAAAAAGTACATCAGTAAAGTACTAGTACTCTTTGGCCGATTTTGATTAAAAGCTTATTTTTTCCGGTCCCGGGGGGTGTTTAACTAAAATATAAAATTTCAACCTCGTAGCTCAATTCCTTCATGCTTAAAATTGAACACAGACACACCCACACACACACCCACCCACACACCCACACACACACAGACAGACCATGTCGCGAAAACCACTTTTTTGGATTCAGGGGACCTCAAAACGTGAAGATCCATCAAAATCTCGACATCGAATTTTTGACATGAATCCAATACTTTCTCTCTATATATATATTACATATATACATAGGTAAGAGAAAGTAAAAATATTTTGGCCATCCTTATTTATCAACATAAAATAAAAATTTTTATACTATACTATACTAATGATAGAAGGATGAAAATAATGAATTTGTGTTCAAAATCTATATGTGACCGTCTCCACATGAAAAGGTACCAACATCGGGGTCAAAATTGAATTTTTATGCTTTATTTTCAGAGCACATTCTGCAAGCCGGTATTTTTAGAATTTTTTTTTATCAGTTTTTGTTTGGAAGATATGAATTTTTAAAATTTTGGTTATAAAAAACCTAGTTTTGAGAAAAATGAGTTTAAAGTCTTTTTTTTTTCAAATTTTGTACATCAATCAAAATACATCGATTCTGATAAATTGAATATTTTATCATATATGATGAAGAACTAGAGAATTGGAATCAGTAATAATAAAAAAATTAATTTTTGAAACTTTTTTAGTAAATGGTCTCTCTTGAAAATTTAGCCCAGTAGGGATTTGGTACATTTTCATGTGGGCGGTCACATATTAAAAATGAATTGTGAAACAAAAGGATCAAGAAAATTTGTTG
Organism: Euborellia annulipes; assembly: GCA_023213315.1. NCBI lineage: Eukaryota > Metazoa > Arthropoda > Insecta > Dermaptera > Anisolabididae > Euborellia > Euborellia annulipes. The sequence goes on along the minus strand of JAKCPI010029387.1, from coordinate 618 downwards.
AATTTATATCAAAATAATAACAGTGATATTAATATTAAAAGTTCGTCAATGCACAAACATATTTTAATTTATTTTCCAGAAATATTCCAGATTAATATATTCAAAACACCCCAAATTTCGTGAAATTTTTCATAAATCTTTGTCTTATTAATAAGGAGAGATTTCTCGAGGACGATCATTATTACTTTTTTTCTAATAAATATACAATAGCTAACTATTCAAAAAATGACATAATTAAAATAAAATAAAAAAGACAAATAAATTTTAAATAATTAATTTTAATATTGTATCTGATATTTGTACAATAAGCTTTTTTTTAATCCTAAATTATTCTTAGAGATAGTACAGAAAATAATGAAAAATTCTTATATTTCATCTCTCTACTTAGATGATGGAGAAAAAGATTTACTAAAACTAGAAAAAAAAATTTAATTGAACAAATTGAAGTTTCATAAGTTTTTAAAAAATCCCTTTAAGATTGACAGACAGATTGTTGCCAAAAAAACATCCAGAATTTGAGGGAACAAGTTTGAACTTTCTTAATACACATCTGTAGTTAAACAAAAATGGCTAAAAAGTAGATCAAATGAAATTCAAAAGATAAAAATTTAAAAAATA
>JAKCPI010029386.1:0-13448 GCA_023213315.1 Euborellia annulipes | reverse complement strand
GTGAGGTTACTAACCATGAAATGTACTAATGTAGGCCAGATGGGTAACCCGGAATTATTCTTGTTTTTTTTTTTTTTTTTTTTTTTTCGGAATGGGTGCATAAGGTCCGAAGACCTATAATGACCAATAGTCACATGCAGCCAGGAAGAAAATAAAAACAAAAGGAGAAGCATAAAGGGGAAACTCAACTGCGGGAACTGAGAAGATGCCTGTTGAGGTTAGACTTGAAAGTCTGAAGATTGTAGGTTTTGGGGAAGATAGACGCAGGGAGCTTGTTCCAATCACGGGAGGTCATGGGGACAAAGGAAGAATGAAATTGATTTGTTCTGTTAGTCGTGATCTGAACAGCATAGGGATGCTGGGAAGATGCCTCTCTTGTGTTCCGTGAATATGTTGCATTGGGTGGGATAATTGATTTTAATTCGGCAGAGCATTGACCATGGTAATACCTGTAGAAGAGAGATAGTGAAGATACTCTTCTTCTATGATCTAGTGACTGTAGGGATGCAGTAAGGGTAGAATCACCTATCAGTCTAATTGCACGCCTCTGTATGGCTTCCAAGGAGGAGAGAGCGTCTTTCGACGCCCCTCGCCAAAGGTGGGAACAATATTCAAGACACGGCCGAATTTGGGCTTTATAGAGATTTAGGAGTTGTTGGGAGGAAAAGTAACGCTTCGTTTTGAATAGGAAACCCAATTTCCTTGCGGTAGATTTAACCACAGAAGAGATGTGGTTGCTCCAGGAGAGATCAGATGTAACTGTCACTCCCAGAACAGAAAATGAATCTTTGAACTCGAGACTATTATTGCTGTAAATAAGGGGAGGGCAAATCCTATTTTTTTGTCTAGAAATTAAACAACATTGGGTTTTTTGGGAATTGAATTTTACTTGATTGAGGTTTCCCCATTCCTCCAAGAGACCAAGATCATCATTTATCGACGACACAGCCCCCAGACGACCAGTGGATGAGGTTTCACCAGTCCTGACTGAGTGCAGGGTACTGTCATCAGCAAAGCAATGAATTGGGTTGGAGGTTACTCCCATGAGATCATTAATGTACATAAGGAATAGGGTGGGAGAGAGGACAGAACCCTGGGGAACACCTGCGTTGATTGAATGCGGAATAGAAGACACACCGTCGACTACAACCGAGATCTTTCGCTCCGTTAGAAAGCTCTTGATCCACTGGCACAGCTCAGAGGATAGGCCAAAAGATGGAAGTTTAGCATAAAGATTTTTATGCCATACCTGATCGAAAGCCTTCGAAATGTCAAGAGCAACTGCAATAGTTTCCCCTTTCATTTCCATGGCTTTGTTCCAGAGGTGTGTGACAAAGCTCAAAATATCCCCAGTCGAACGAGCATGCCTGAAACCATATTGCCTATGGAAGATATGGCCATGCCAATTTGGAAAATTTCAATCATGGATAACTTGATTTTTCAAATGGAACATGCTACTTTTTTATGCCATGGGACGTGGAATTTAATTATCTTTCAGATGATATAAGGTTGTCTATATCTATCTTTGGTAATTTTATTTTTATTTCAAAATATCTGATTAATTTGACTTACGAATGGAGAAAACAATTAAAAAAACAATCCAAATGCAAAACAAAATTGTAATAAATGGAAAAGATATGCCAGATATTCGAAAATCTATTTAAATTTCCTTTAAAATCATTTATTTGAACTCCTCGAAGAAGTCCCGCTTGCTCAAATTAGGGTTATGATTTTTCAACAAGATGGCGCACCTGGTCACCCGTTCATAACCCTAATTTCTTTTTCTAAAAGTTCAAATAAATGATTTTAAAGGAAATTTAAATAGATTTTCGAATATCTGGCATATCTTTTCCATTTATTACAATTTTGTTTTGCATTTGGATTGTTTTTTTAATTGTTTTCTCCATTCGTAAGTCAAATTAATCAGATATTTTGAAATAAAAATAAAATTACCAAAGATAGATACAGACAACCTTATATCATCTGAAAGATAATTAAATTCCACGTCCCATGGCATAAAAAGTAGCATGTTCCATTTGAAAAATCAAGTTATCCATGATTGAAATTTTCCAAATTGGCATGGCCATATCTCCCAACACAAGAATAATTCCGGGTTACCCATCTGGCCTACATTAGTACATTTCATGGTTAGTAACCTCACAAAAGAACAGTTCCCTAAGTTTTATGGTTCGCCCAATATTCAATTTTTTCCAGACAGCAGTTTTTTCACAAAAGCCCGATTTGCTGCTAAACGGTTTGTTTTAGAATACATTGCATGTGATAAAGTCATACTAAAATTGACCGTAGAATCCAAATATGCAATAATATACAGGGCGTTCCATTTAAAAAAACATAACTTTGATATGGACCACCCTGTATATGAGGTGCAATTGGAACAAAAATATTTTAAATTTGTAGTCCTAAAGGCCCCCACATTATGTGCAATCAACAAACTTTAAAAATGTCCGTTAATAAGCCCACAATCTTCCGTCCACGCACTATTGGCCCACCCGGTATATATATATTTTTTTTTGAATTAACAAAAAAATACAAAACCCTCACTTCATTTTTCTACGTAATCTCCTATATTTCCAACAGACTTTTGCCATCGATTTGGCAACTTTTTGATGCCGTCATTGTAGAATGAAGGAGGACGTGTGGCCAACCAGTAGCGCAAGAACTCCTCTACCGCTACGAGGAGGAAGGAGATGATTTTCTGAATCGTATTGTGACCTCTAATGAAACTTGGGTTCACCATTACACCCCGGAGTCAAAACGTTCCAGCATGGAGTAGCGAGAGAGAGGTGCGGCTGGACCAGTCAAGGCCAAAACTGCTGTAAAGGTCCTTGCGACTGTTTTTTGGGACTCTGAAGTGGATTTCTTTCATGAACGTCGAACACTGAATGCAGAGTACTACTGCCAGCTTTTGGATGAAACAAAAGCAGCATATCGCAACAAGCGCCGCGGGAAACCAATCCGGAATGTGATTTTGCTGCATGACAACGACAAGGCACCCAAATGCATTGGACACCTCTGGAACATCCTCCATACATGCCAGATTTGTCACCCTGTGATTACCATTTGTTTGGGCCACTGAAAAAAGACCTGGGAGGAAAGCGGTTTGATGACAATGCAGCGGTAGAGGAGTTCTTGCGCAACTGGCTGGCCACACGTCCTCCTTCATTCTACAATGACGGCATCAAAAAGTTGCCAAATCGATGGCAAAAGTGTGTTGGAAATATAGGAGATTACGTAGAAAAATGAAGTGAGGGTTTTGTATTTTTTCGTTAATTCAATAAAATTGTAAAAAAAAATTCCTGTTTATATTTGATCCACCCTCGTATATATATATATATTTGATGAAAAAGGATACACCCCATTCACTGCTTTTATTTAAAATGGTATTAAAATAAAAGACCTCTCCCTCTGGCCAGACGATTCGATCCCAGAAGAGAGAATCGATTGTTAATGTTAACGCTAATGCCACAACTGCAAACGGAATTGAATATTGAAGAGTTCTAAAAAAAAAAAAATAATAAATGAATAAATAAAAATTAATTTTATTTATAAATAATTAGAATGCCATTTACTTACTTCAAAATGCTTATTCTATTAAAATAAAGATCTTGCAGAAGAAATAGTCCTAGGAAGAGAGCCAACTCTGCACGGAAGACTATTGTTACAAAAGCGGAGAAGAAAATAAATTTTAAATGATTTTGTTTCATCCAATAAGTTAATGCGAGCAGAACTGAAATCAATTTGGATTGATTAATCATTTAATTATTTGTAAAGATTAAGCTGTAAATAAAAAGAAAAAAATCTTTAATCTCAATTTGTATTGATTTGTATTAAGGGGCTTCAGGAGGCAATGCTTTCGCATGTTTTTGCCCATAAGATGGCGTTAGGTGTCTTAAAAATTTCGACAAAAAGTCCAACTATTACGAAAATTTGCCAACAGATGGCGGGGCTATATTTATTCTAATGTATTTGTTTATTTTCGTTGATTTTAATAACGAATAGTTTATAAATACGGTACTACTAGCTGCGCCGCCCCCTGGACCCCCGCCAGCTAGCTCGGGCCCGCCTGCGGTGGACCCTCGCCTTTTTTTAAATATGAGAAGCTTCACTTCTAGAGAGGGGGGCTTCACCTCCCCCTCCCCTTGTCTTTTCTTAATTATGAAAAAAATTATCATTACTATATTCCAATCCAGTAATGTTTTACGTCTATTCTACTGTCTTTTTAAACTCTTTCCATAACAAAAACACAAAGTTGCTTTATTATAGAACAATATGACAAACAAATCATACACGTTCCGAGCAAAATAGTATCAATGATTATCGTTGAACAATAGTCACACCGAGGAAAACGTATCTTAAACCCGAGAAATTTATATTCATATATCTTTATATATATATACTTTATGTATACTCTTAAAATCATTCATTGAAGATTTTATTTTAAGCCTCTTTTCTTTTGAATTTACTCTTTTTTATTTATTTTAAATAAGCATAATTTATATAATTAGCGAGGAGACGATTAGCCGAGGGGATAAAGCAGTTAAGCTTATAATCCTGAGTTGAATACAACTCGAGTTCAAATCCACTTCATGGCAATAAATTATTCAACTCTATTTGAGATGCCTCCTCCTGAGGAAGGAAACGAGAACCCACCTCTGTATCATTCCCATGTGAGTTACTCTTCAGAGTAACCACAACGTTGAGAAAACAGGATGAATAAAGAAGAGCAGCTAGTATTTGTTTCATTTATTTAAGGCCATTAAGCTGACGTTTCGGTCTCGGTCGAGACCATCCTCAGAGCTATAACATAGCAAGAAAAGCACAAATCCTTAAAATTACAATTTCATTTCAATCATAAGAAATATTACAAAAATATAAAATATATATGTATACCTTATGGGCTGTCAATATGAGATAAATTGTAAAAAGCTCAATTATATAATTCATAACCCTTAGGTTATAGCAAGGTATATAAATACTGTAGATATAAATTAATATACATAGGGTTGTACAATTGAGGTATTTTTGGAAGAGCAACAGTCAGAGTGGTGCGTCTTATCGACTACAGGTAATTAATAGAAGAGCAAACTCGTAGCCTATATATTAGTACTCCCACCACGCATATCGGTGACGTAGCAGACTATCGTATACACATCAGCGCGTGTGTATACGATAGTCTGCTACGTCACCGATATGCGTGGTGGGAGTACTAATATATAGGCTACGAGTTTGCTCTTCTATTAATTACCTGTAGTCGATAAGACGCACCACTCTGACTGTTGCTCTTCCAAAAATACCTCAATTGTACAACCCTATGTATATTAATTTATATCTACAGTATTTATATACCTTGCTATAACCTAAGGGTTATGAATTATATAATTGAGCTTTTTACAATTTATCTTATATTGACAGCCCATAAGGTATACATATATATTTTATATTTTTGTAATATTTCTTATGATTGAAATGAAATTGTAATTTTAAGGATTTGTGCTTTTCTTGCTATGTTATAGCTCTGAGGATGGTCTCGACCGAGACCGAAACGTCAGCTTAATGGCCTTAAATAAATGAAACAAATACTAGCTGCTCTTCTTTATTCATCCTGTTTTCTCAATAAATTTACCCAGCTATAAATCTACTTTCTTAACCACAACGTGTCAAGGCTGACACTAATGACTGAGAAATATAATTAGACCAATAAATAAAGGAATTAAGCTGGCCAAATGGTGATTAAGCCGAGCCATTTAATAAAAAAAGAAAAAAATTCATAAATAAATAAAGGAAAAAATGCTTACCAAAAGGCAAAGCCATGATATTAGGCAAAGGTCTGCTCAAATAATACATGAAATGATATTGTGTCACAGTTAAAACCACAAACCATTTGGTCATTGATGATCCAAATTCCTTTTCGATTATTATTCGAAATTGTCGAAATGTCCAAATAACACTTAAGCCAAGACAAGAGCGAACTGGAAAATAAAAAATTTATTTTATTAAAAATTATTAAACATAGCCCAAGATTTTTTTTTTATCTATTTAAATAACTGAATTTGAAAAAAAAATTCCTTCCAAATCTGAAACTCTGTGGAAGACCTGACGAATAGTTGCGAAGTTGTTGAAGTTTTATTGTTGTAGAAATATAAGGCTGGTCGTCCACTGGACGCGACAACGCGCTACCGCTACAAGCGCTACAACATGCTACAGATCCCAATGTGTGTGAATGAATTGAAGCTCGTCCACTACAAGCGCGCGACAACAAGCGACAAGGCGCTACCGACCCCAAAAAAATGGGATCTGTAGCGCGTTGTCGCGCTATCCCTTTGTTTTTCTAACCTAAAATACTCTCACCGGCAAAAAAAAAACAGCAACATTTTGTTTTTTCTTAATAAAATTGATGCAATTAAATAAAACAAAGACCAAAATGTCGATATTTAATTTATGGGACAAAATAAGATTAAATACAAACTCGAGGAGCCGCAGTTACTTCATCAAATCACTGTTTGTTCGATGAGTGTGTATTTAAATGAATTTTCATAAAATTTTTTTAATTTTTTATTAATTGTTTCATGGATCAACTGTTTTGCAAATATCAGTTTCGATTTTTCATCATTGTCAGAACCTTTATAAAATAAACATAGAGTATGTTTAATTTATTTTATATTCAACACTTATTCTTTTATAGTCGACATTACAATTTTTTGTGATATATATATATACTAAATTGATAAAAGATATACATTTATATATAATTATTTATTAAAATTATGTGGATTTGTTTTATTTATTGGTTAGAAATGTATATGAAATTTTATGTCAAATGTAGCGCGAAGTAGCGTGCAGTGGACGACCCCTGTCGCGTCTCTTGTTGTCGCGCTTGTAGCGGTAGCGCGTTGTCGCGTCCAGTGGACGACTAGGCTTAGGCTGGTCGTCCACTGGACGCGACAACAAGAGACGCGACAGAGGTCGTCCACTGCACGCTACCTCGCGCTACATTTGACATAAAATTTCATATACATTTCTTACCAATAAATAAAACAAATCCACATAATTTTAATAAATAATTAAATTGAAATATAAAACCATGATAAAAATATTGAAATTTATATTTATTTTCGCTAAATTTTCAAATAATCTTATTTTAAAATTCTTTATATTCTGGGATGAAGGTTATTTTAAATAGACCTCGAAGAGCCGCAGTTACTTCATCAAATCATTCAATGTCAAATAACAAAAAATGTATATCTTTTATCAATTTAATATATATATATATATATATATCACAAAAAATTGTAATGTCGACTATAAAAGAATAAGTAAGTGTTTAATATAAAATAAATTAAACATACTCTATGTTTATTTTTAAAGGTCCTGACAATGATGAAAAATCTAAACTGATATTTGCAAAGCAGTCGATCCATGAAACACTTGATAAAAATTAAAAAAATTTTATGTAAATTCATTTAATTCGACACTCACCATACAAACAGTGATTGATGAAGTAAGTGAAGCTCTTCGAGGTCTATTTAATCTTATTTTGTCTCACAAATTGAATATCGACATTTTCGTCTTTGTTTTATTCAATTGCATCAATTTTATTAAGAAAAAACAAAGTGTTGCGGTTTTTTTTGCCGGTGAAAGTATTTTATGTTAGAAAAACAAAGGGTTAGACGCGACAACGCGCTACAGATCCCATTTTTTGGGATTTGTAGCGCCTTGTCGCTCGATGCGCGTTGTCGCTTGTTGTCGCGCACTTGTAGTGGACGAGCTTCAATTGATTCGCACACATTTGAATCTGTAGCATGTTGTAGCGCTTGTAGCGGTAGGGCGTTTACGCGTCCAGTGGACGACCAGCCGTAGCGTGTTGTCGCGTCTATCCCTTTGTTTTTCCAACATAAAATACTCACCGGCAAAAATAACCTCAACAATTTGTTTCTTCTTAATAAAATTGTATGTAATAAAATTATATCGATATAGATAATAATGATATAAATCTAATAGTTTAAAATAAATGTGCATTTAAATGTTCACTTTTTCAGCTGGTACATCCCAGGGGACTGACTTTTTAGGGTTATAAAGACGAATATTTTCATTAAATTTCAATATTAATCATGTGTGCCCAACACTTATTGACTTTTTATATTAACTGATGATTAAAAAAGTCAATATGTTTGGTAGTCTCTGAATTATTTGCAATTACGACAAGTTAACCCATTTTTAGTAGAATGACCCATTTATATATATATCATATCAATAACACTCGGCATAAATATAACCAATAATTTGATGATTATAAATGATGGTTAATATCTCAAATTCATGGCCTTCGATGCTGAAAAAGACCTTATAAAAAGTATAGCACATCTATTTTATCTACAACAATCAAATTTTTTAATAATGAAAAAATTCAAAGATTTAATTATTATTAGTCTAATAAAAAATTTGACAAATTAGATTAGAAAAGGTTTTGTCCTTTACCTATTATTTGCCCAAAGAATTTATTCATTTCCAAAGCCTCTATTAGAAATATTAAAGGAGAAGAAAGAAAAGAAATAATTAAAGGTCCAATAAATGATCGTGGAACAACTCCAGGGAATTCATGATGATCATACTGAAAATAAAATAAAATTAATTATACACTGTCAATAGAAAGGCTTTGTTAAATTAAATGTGATTACGTGAGATAAATTGTGTCGGTGATAAAGTAAATCATGCATTGCTTGTAAATTGAAACTTTCTTCAACTTTGGTATAAGGACAATAAAATAAGTGAGCAGCAGAAACGATCACCATAAGTTGATCCATTTTGAAATTATATTAAATTTGTTTGAAAAATAAATAAATAATATTTCATATTTTTTAAATTTATTTTTCAAATATAGCAAAAGTATAATATGAAAATCATGTTAATTTTAAATATTTGTATATTTTTAGCAAGAGCACGAGGGAGTCATTGGCCTGAGTTGACAGATACGTCATTATTTTGTATTTCCATTTGGATACTTGGATAAGAGGCTATTAGTTCCATAAATTGTCAAAAGAGAGCGGGAGAGTTGTTAATAAATTTTAAATGATGTACTTTTCTAGTTTTTTTTTCCCCGATTTTCGCAAATCTGTTTAAAAATTTTAACAAAAATTCATGAATCATTTATTTTTTTAGATGCTATTTTTGGCGACCCACTTTTTTGGTCTCAGGATATGCGCATAAAAATTTCGACATTGAATTTTCGTATTTTTTTTTTTTTTTTTTAACACTTAGTTAATCTTTACTATAAAGTTCGCTCCCACCAGAGAACGCTTGCTTACATTTGATTAGTTCTTTTTTGACATTAGCTCTTCGTTCATGATTCCTGCAAGGTCTTTAAAATATTCTTGATGAACATTTTTTAATCTAAAACCTATCTTTTATGTATAGAAATGAGTCTCTTGATTCTAGTATAAACCAGGTATAAACGGTCTTCATGTCTTCTCCAACATCCTGCTCATGTCAATGTTGAAGAAGACAAGAAGACCACAAGGCGGATTATTCAGTCAATCTGGAAGAAATCCCTCTAAGCAGGCACCAGGAACTGGAGCTCAGCCAGGAAGAGGAAAATGGAGAACCAACTACTGCGGAACAGGAAGATCACACTGTAGGCGACTAAATCCAGCCCCCCAGTGAAGACCGGGTCCAACTTCCCTCTTCTCCTATGATGGTCAATCGCCCTCCGAGACAACCACCGAAAAGGCTAATAGAAGAAATTTAAGAGGGGGAGGTGTTAGAATCAAGGAGACACGGGGTGTTTATTTATATATTGTATTGTCAGTTTGCGTGTTTTCGGAATAACGGTCCAAAATCCAAATTGGCCCGGCACCGATCCAAAACTCGCCGTGTATGGGGGAAACCGAGTTGGCTCGGCCACCGTTAGTTGGCTTTGCTGGATTTCCATTGATGGATATATTAATGTATATATACAGAGACCGTTGTTATGCAAGGTTGTTATGTATTCATAATATTGATATTATTAAATAGTTTCCTTTTGAGTTGACTTATTGCTGTCTTATCTCTCAATATTATTAATATATAGTAGTAATACACATCCATCCGAGCCGAAATCCACAGAGCCAAGCCCACGAGCCTTGGATTTGTCCTTGCCGTGTATGGTAGTTCACCAAGTCAAAGCCAAAACTTGTGCAGTGTTTCCAGATTCATATTTATTTTTTTTAGATCCATTTGATATTTTTCTTAAATTTTCTGAAGAGATTTTAATTAGAATTATTATTATTTAAATATTTTTTAAATCATTTTTTTTTAACAAAATTTTTAAAAAGTACTAAAATTAGCCTAAGATAATTATGAGTGACATGACTTTTGTTGGGGGAAGTTCAAATGATCAATGGTAACCGTTCATCTCGCATTTTGCGGGGCAATTTTGCATTTTGCTTCAATGACTCGCAAAATGTCCCACATTTAATTTGTAACTGTTTCTTCACTTGTGTTTAAGATTTAAATAAAAATTTTCAATTTTTAAAAAGCTTAATAGCTTTTGTATCTAAAGACTTTATAGTAAAGATTTATACTTTTTATCTAAAAACTTTATAGTAAAGATTAACCATTCGTTTTAATGACAAGTGGTGTAAAATCCATTAATATATGAATCATCAAGATTTAAAAAAATTCAAAAGTAATATTTGTTGAATTAAAATTAATATTAACCTTGACTTGAAACAAGATCTCAGAGAGTCATAAAGATATTTTCAGCAACTAAGAGAGAAATTTCATTTTAAAAACTGCTAGCCTGGAATAATAGGATTGTCTCGTCTACAAAATAATTCATTTTAAAATTTGACATCATCGCTACTAGCGCCTCGAGTGGCGACTGTGTCAGTCTAGAACAAAGGGGTTCAATTCCTCCTATAGAACAGGGGAGGGGACAGCTCTATGAGAAATTATTTTGCAAGTTTTGCATTCCCAATTCTTCAGATGGCTCTGGTGTGCTGGTGCTCCACTGTGCTAAATGTAAATCATTAAATTAATAACATAAGATATATTATTAAAATATAATATTTAATTAAATCATTATAAATTGTAACAGGATTATCGTAAAAGACCTTTAATTTAAAAAAAAAAAAATTAATAGTACTATATGCTAGTTAAGTATAATAAAAAAAGACACGATTTCTCAATATGAAATGTGTACGAGGTGGTTAAGGCGTCACCCAAAGTTGAAATTTGACATAGCCGGAGATAACGAACGCTTCGAGTTCAAACCACCCAGGAATCAATTTTTTTTTTCTTCCCCTCGTGCTGTTTAGTTGGGAAAATGATCATAGATGGAGTTAAACTCACACAGAAATTCTAACGTGGAGCTGTCCAATCTTTATATATGTTTGATCCATAGATAGATGAGAAAAAAGTGTGAGTGTTTAAATAAAAAAGACACGTTGGGCCATCTTATCAGCAAAAACATGCGTAACATCTACACTCCTACTCCTCCTTATAGACATTTTATTTTAATTTGATATCTCTAGAATGAATAACTAAATGTTTGGTGAGATTAGATTTGTGATTAAATTGTTTTGAACAAATCTCACATTCAAAAGGTTTTTGTTCAGAATGAATAACTAAATGATTCGAGAGATCATATTTGCGTTTAAATTGTTTGGAACAAATCTCACATTTAAAAGGTTTTTGTCCAGAATGAATAACTAAATGTGTAGAGAGATCATATTTGCGTTTAAATTGTTTTGAACAATTTTCACATTTAAAAGATTTTTGTTCAGAATGAATAACTAAATGTTTCGTGAGATCAAATTTGCGTTTAAATTGTTTTGAACAAATCTCACATTTAAAAGGTTTTTGTTCAGAATGAATAACTAAATGTTTGGTGAGATTAGATTTGAGATTAAATTGTTTTGAACAAATCTCACATTTAAAAGGTTTTTGTTCGGAATGGATAACTAAATGAGTCGAGAGATAAGATTTGCGTTTAAATTGTTTTGAACAAATCTCACATTTAAATGGTTTTTGTCCAGAATGAATAACTAAATGTTGCGTGAGATAATGTTTCTGATTAAATTGTTTTAAACAAATCTCACATTTAAAAAGTTTTTGTTCGGAATGGATAACTAAATGAGTCGAGAGATTAGATTTGCGTTTAAATTGTTTTGAACAAATCTCACATGTAAAAGATTTTTCAGAAAGTATTTTTGTCTTGGTCAGCGACGTGTTCTGATTCCTTTTTATAGAAGTTGACCGATTTCTTTTATTTTCATCCTTTTTCTTGGAATCTTCCTCTTTGTTTTTTTCAAACAATTCCTTTTCCTTTTCTGAAAATAAAATAAGCATATTAAATAAAAAACGACATTATGAAATTTCTAAATTGCTTTTACTTTTACCTTTCTTTGAGTGTGTTTTTAGAAAATTCAATTTTCTTTTATCTAAGCTTTGATTGACGTGTGATAGACATTTCTTGGAATGTTTCCAGAGAAAATATAAATTTATAAAGTTGGTTTTACAGATTACACAAGGAAAGACTGGACCTAGTAGAAAAAAAGTTATTTAAACAATTATACAATGTTCAATTAAATTCTATAAAATCTGGTGTGGCTGTCACACAGCACACAACTTTCGATTACCGAAGGTAAGAGTTCTGTGCTTTTTTTCACACCAGATTTTTTTGTATATATAGAATATTTAGTTTCCGAAATTACGGTAGATTTGGAATCAAAGATGTAAAATTTATAAACATGGGAAAATATTTATATTTTGTTACCATGGCAACCATTTTTTTCTTCCGTACTAGTACTCTTTGGCCGATTTTGTTCAAATGTAACGTTCCAAAGGGGTATCTATCTCGGGTACCATGTGGAGACCACGTCGAGAAAATCACTTTTTGTATTCATGGGACCTCAAAACGTGTATATCCATCAAAATCTCGACATCGAATTTTTAGCATGAATCAAATACTTTCTATATAGTGTATATGTATATTAACACATATATATAGGTAAGAGAAGGTAACATTTAATTGAGAGCTTTTAATATTGTGTCTGTCCCCAGGCTACAAAGCATCATTCGTTGTAAGGAGATTTTAGCCTTAAGAGGAAATTGAGATATAAAGATCCAAATACTATAGTCACATCTATTAGAAGAAGAAATTCTTGTCTAGTCTTTTTTACTTTCTCTTACCTATGTATATATGTAATATATATATAGAGAGAAAGTATTGGATTCATGTCAAAAATTCGATGTCGAGATTTTGATGGATCTTCACGTTTTGAGGTCCCCTGAATCCAAAAAAGTGGTTTTCGCGACATGGTCTGTCTGTGTGTGGGTGGGTGTGTCTGTGTTCAATTTTAAGCATGAAGGAATTGAGCTATGAGGCTGAAATTTTATATTTAAGTTAAACACCCTCCTGGACCGGAAAAATAAGCTTTTAATCAAAATCG
>JAKCPI010029385.1:0-39000 GCA_023213315.1 Euborellia annulipes | reverse complement strand
TCGTCATAATGGCACAAATCACAACACAATATAAAAGAAACTAAACACACGCGAGAGAGAGAGAGAGAGAGTGGAGCTGAACGGAATGACTCAGGGCTCGACTCAAATTCAACTGAAAGAGCCTGGCAGGTAGGCAGTAATGAAGCAGGCTTAGATAAATCGCATTGCTCTCTGAACGACCATGAATGAAAATTATCAAAAAAGTTCTCTATTTATAAAAATTCTATTTACTTGCAAACTAACGGGGTTTTATTCCGTTGGGAATAAATTCGAAATTAAATAACTATTAAAAGACTCACTTCATAAACGCACCCTTAAAACTCACAGCAATTTAAATAAAACTTCCAAGTGTTATTTTTAGAATTTATTTATTTATTAGGGATAAATTTGAATTAAAATAATTTTTAAAGGACTATTTTTATTTACCCACCCTTATTTATTGATATAAATATATTTTTTATTGAGTTTTTTACTTTCTCTTACCTCTATATATATTGCTATATAGAGAGAGAAAGTATTGGATTCATGTCAAAAATTCAATGTCGAGATTTTAATGGATATACACGTTTTGAGGTCCCCTGAGTCTAAAAAAGTGGTTTTCGCTACATGGTCTGTCTGTGTGTGTGTGTCTGTGAACAAAATATCTGAATAACGGACAGAGCTAGGAGGTTGAAATTTTATATTTAAGTTAGGCACCCCCCATGGGACGTGACACGAAGCTTTTGAACAAAATCGACCAAAGAGTACTAGTACTTTACTGATGCACTTTTTCAGTTTTTTTCGATTTTCTCTAAATTCGCTCCAACGATTTTTTTTTTAATTCAAAAATCAATTATTTTTTAGATTCTCTTTAAAATGTATACCTTCGGTAATCGAAAGTTGTGTTCTGTGCTTGTCATGCCAGATTTTTCTTTTTATATAACTCTATAAATCTTTATGTAGTCTACGATTTCTTATTAAAATATAGATTACCGTAGATAAAAGATGCCTGTTGAGGTTAAACTTGCAAAGTCTGAAGATTTTAGGTATTTGGGGAAGAATAGACGCAGGGGCTTGTTCCAATCACGGGAGGTCATGGGGACAAAGGAAGAATGAGAATTGTTTTGTTCTGTAGTCGTGATCTGAACAGCATAGGGATGCTGGGACGATGCCTCTCTTGTGTTCCGTGAATATGTTGCATTGGGTGGGATAATTAATTAAATAAAATTAAGTTCATCTTATAGGAAGAGTTTTGAAAATAGATGGTTAATTAACGTTCAAATAGATTGTAAATAAGCCAGTCAATAAATCGTTTAAGAGTTAGAAAATCCAAAAAAAAAAAAAAAAAAAAAAACTGACAAACTACATCAGCAAAGTACTAGCACTTTTTGGCCGATAAAAAGCTTATTTTCACGCCTCAGGGGGGGGGGTGAGTGCCTAACTTAAGTATACCATGGTAAAATTCCAACTTCCAAGCTCTTTTCGTTCTTGAGATATTTTGTCCACACATACACACAGTCAGACAGACAGACCAATTTGCGGAAATCCCTTTTTTGGATTCAGGGAACAAATCCATCAAAATCTCGACATCGCCCCAAATTTTAGTATGTTGTAGTACCTTAAAAAAAAGATTGTTGCAAATCTTAAGTCCTCAAAGGGCTACTAGCCATTAAAGATCAAATTCCAGTACTAAAATTGACTGATTTTAAATTTCACCCCCCCCCCCAACATTGGGGCAGTGCTATCTTTAGAAGGAAAGTGAGAAATTAACCCATCTCCAATAGCAGGTATAAAGGTCTGTATTCATGACGGCTAAATGTGGAGCGTGAAATCCACCCCTTTTTTGGTTATTTAAACTCTTTATTTAAATCTTATTGTAAAAAGGCAATATAATTTAAATAAATTTTTAACGTATATCACTGATACTTGGAACCTGAGACGAGACCTCGGAGTCGATTTCTAAAAATACCTCAAAAAGGGTCATTTTTGCCCTATTTTCAAAGGCCGATATCTCAAAGACAAGTCAATCGGTTTTTTTCGGCAAGAATCATTTTTTTTGGTAATCTTCTAGTTCTTGAAAGTTTTTTTTTTTTTTAGAATTTTTCTATAAAAAAAAATTTTCAAACCAAGGCCTTTTTGGGGCCGATTGAATGAGAAGAAAAATTGAAAAATTTGACCATTTTCAAATGACTGACAAAATTGCACCAAAAAGCCTTCGCGGGTTTAGTACCTTGAATTTTAAATGAACATAAAAAGTTCCCACGAGGTCTATGTAGTACCAAAGTTATTTTGGTACTACATAGACCTCGTGGGAACTTTTTCCAGTGCTCAAATTGAAAGTCTCAGTGTCTACTTTTAAATTCTGAGAAAATGTAATAAAATATAACTAATTTTTTCTATGTTTATAAATTTTACATCTTGAATTTTATTTAATGTAAGGCCTATTAAATATATGTCGACCAGGGCGGGGGGCAGGGGGAGATATATCTTCGGGGCCCGGGCCCTCAGAGGGGGCCCGGGCCCATTGCGCTCCCACCTTAAAATTCTAATAAAAATTAAATTTCATGGTTAAATTAAAATAATTAAAAAAAAAAAACATTTTCTTGAAATTTTTATCATCAGGGGGCCCGGGCCCTTTAAGCTCAAATCTTAAAATTTCAACTAAAAAAATAATTTTCTTGAAATTTTTTTCCTCAGGGGGCCCGGGCCCTTTACGCTCAAATCTTAAAATTTTTATTAAAAAAAATCATTTTCTTGAAATTTTTTTCCTCAGGGGCCCTTTAAGCTCGAATCAAGTTTGATCATTTCACGACTCAGGATAGCTAAAAACGCAGATTTCAGTGGTTAATTTTCAAAAAATTTTCCATACCCCCAGATTCCCCCGGAAATTCTCTGTCTGGATCTGGCCTCGATAAATTATTGTAACTCTTTGTTTAGGAAATTTTGAAAAATTTTTAAATAACTTTATTTAAATAAATATTGTAAGCTATGTATAACTATTTCAAAAGTTGTGTCAAAAACTATGTAAAAAATTATTGACATGAAGGCCACAATAGCCTTTTATATACTAAAAAAAAAAACTTAGTTTTTTTTTTTTTGGGGGGGGCGTATTAGTAAGTAGCCCCGAGGCCCGTCAAGTCTGTCTGCGGCCCTGATGTCGACATAAAAAATCAGGTGTGACAAGCACAGAAAACAACATTCAATTACCGAAGGTAGCTTTTTGGTATAACAACGTTTATTGTAACTGTAATATGGTGTACTACTGTAATATCTTGCATAAATACTCATTGGCGCACTGATTGCATACGTCATTGATAATACCATTATTATTCCGAAGTTGAACACAATAAATAGAACTAATGAAATGTTTGTGAAATAATTCAATATTCTTATGAATAATTCTGAAGATATAATCTTTGGAGTCGTAGTAAAAAACTCAACCCTAGCGAGCTTTTCTTTTCACTATTCATAAGGACAAAAGAGAAACAACACTACGTAATTTAATTTAACTTGAAGAATTGGTAGGGATTCCCCAGGATTGAAGTACGGGGATTCCCGTTTGGCGACCACGTGGTTATTTGCCTGGTTGTTCAACACGTGGCATTGTCCGGGCCGCGTGGTGCGCACGCGACAGACAGCTGAGATAAAAATGCGCCCCCGCCGCCTTCGCTCTCTCTCTCTCTCTTTCTCCCTCTCACTAACTCGCTCTCGCTCTCTCTTTCCCACGTGTCACGTCCATCGGAAACAAAACACATCCAGCAAGAGAGAGAGAGAAGAGAGTGAGAGAGAGAACAGACGACGCTGACGCCATGGGCGACACGGCGTGGCCAATGGCGCAACTAAGCCTGCTGGCGCAAAGTGCAAGTAACGCATTCTCTTTATCTTTCATTGCGTAAATTAAAATAGAAGTCAACAAGATTTTAAATAAGGACGATAAAAGACAATTTATCATAAGTTTCATATGAATCCAAATAATACTATTCGATTTAAGTCACTGAAAAAACACATGAAGATGCATTTATCAATTTTTATTAAATTAATTTTTCCCTAAAACAAATTGCAAAGAAAATATTGATAGTAAATATAGTATATTAGACGAATAAGCTTGCGGTTCCTTCAAAATAAGCTAAATGGACGCAGTAGCCGAAAGGGTAATAACGAAAAAAACTTCTGGTTGACGAATTACTATTCTATACAAATCTATTAATGTAGGAAAACATACCAAATGTCATCTAGTCTGTGAGCATTCAAAACACACATACACATTTAGCCTATAATTCCAAAAATCCTCAACGTTAAAATCTCATGGTTTATTTTTTTTGAAGATTTCAATACTTTCTCTATATAAGTCTATAATTCTGTATATTAGATAGTAAATATATAGACCTCGATATAGAGGAAGGAAGGATAATATGGAATACCATAACTTTCAGTGTTTATCGGAAGATGCTAGAAAATGTTAGAAAAAATAAGTTCGAACTGAAACAAACTTGAGTTTTTTAACAAGTTATTTGTAGTTTTAAGTTTTAGGTACTGTTTTTTTGAATAAAAAAAATGTCCGTTGGCGGGTAATATGGAATAGGTATTGAGGTGTGGAAAATTCGCAAATAAAAAATTTCTCCTTCGGTATTCCATATTAGCCGACTTGCCATTTTAGACAAAGATGGGTCCCGGGAGCCGTGGCTCAGTGAGAAGACATTAGCCTCCGCACGGAGTCCCGGGTTCGCTTCCCGTCCCAAGCGAGAAAAATTTATTTCATTTGATTTGACTACAAATCATTTGAAATAAATAGGGATGGGGTCTAAATGGCCTTAGATGCCGAAAAAGACCTTAAAAAAAAAGACAAGGATGGCACCACAACAAGTTCATGGTGAAAATCAGTTTGTGAGATCTACTCCATTAACAAATTCAACTACCCTATAGGTATTTATAACATTTTTTTGCCAAATAAGTCACAGAGTTTCACTCTAACCTCGAAAAAGACGAGATGGCTCAAAAAAAATTCTTCCTCTGAAGAAAAAATCAACTGCTATGGCGGGATAGCGACAATTACCATTCAAAGGCGAGGACTCTGATGGAAGTTTGACAAGCATCAGATAAAGAAGCACCTAAGAGGGCCGAGATTTGACGGTATTCCATATTACCCTCCCTTCCTCTACTTTCTGAATTTTCTTTTTTAGTCTTTCGGCATCTTAGGCCATATAGACTCTAAAGATACACATTATTACTTTCTCTTACTCTATATCTCTATATATTGAATATATAATATGAAATATATAGAAAGAAAGTATTTCTATCATGTCAAAAATTCAATGTCGAGATTTTATAGATACAATAAGGGGTCCAGGCATATTTATTTATACCACTTGGTATCCAAATGATTTTAAAAAATTCATCGAACTGCCTGGGATCCGAACCCGCTCCCCTTGGCTTTAATCATTATTGACATTTGTCAACAACACTAGCCTCTCGCTACGAGGGGCGCTTTCGGAATAATCAAAGAGGATATAGTTTAATTCATTGTTATATCAAAATTTTAAAATAATAATGTATAACCCCCGGCAATTTAAGTTATAAATTGTAACTTTTAAGTTGTTATAATGTAAGTCATAAATAATTAAATTCTATAAGAAGTACGGAGCTCAAAGCTGCATTGCGGGTGTCCTAACTTCAAATCGACAAAAAGTTTCAATAAAGAATATAAAAATATTTCTATAATGAAAATTAAGAAATTAAAGTTCCTGGGCCGTAGAGCAGAGGTTTCTGTCTTGTCGGGGTTCATCAGTTGATTATGTTAGCATTTTTTAATGAAAAAAGGCAGTTGTTCCCTAAAAAAAGGTCGAACGGACAAAATTAAATGCTTATGCATTCAAGGGGGTCTAAAACAGTCAGAAATTTGTTTACGAAATACTTGAATCGGAAGAATAAAGAAACTGATTAAGACGATTCAAGCCTAAAATAGTACTTGAATGGCTTTATCAAACTTTTTCGTTATTTTTTTTTTATAAATAAATAAATAATAAAAATGTAAAATAAAAATTCAACAACTTTAGAAGTGGAGATGCAAAATTTACTTGATGAGGAGATATTCTTTTTTTTTAAGTCTATTCGACATCTTCGGTCATATAAACTTTAAACATACACAATACATATCTACTGTATATTGATTGCGATACAAATTATACAGACACTTTTATTTATACCATTATTTTGGCTGAACCTGCCCTATCAAAATTTAATACATTCACAGCCACCAAATCTCATTTATTATTTATACCATTTGGTATCCAAATGATTTAAATAAATTCATCGCACTGCATGGGGTAATAACCCACTTCCCATGGCTTTTAGGTTATCAACATCGATATGTGAAAAGAAGGGATTTAAGAGATAAAAATTGATATTTGTCAAAACTACTAACCTCTCGGCCACATTTTATATTGTTGTGAAAATTCAAAAAATCTGATATGCTGGTCTCACAGCACACAACTTTCTCTTACCTTCAGTAATTGAAAGTTCATACACACCTACAAAGTCCGCCGATATATTAAAAATTCAAGAAACACAATTTATAAACATAGATAACATTTTTATTTTATTACCAAGCAACCAATTCTCCTATCTTTCCTTTGAAATATAAGAATAGAGTGGACTTCAAACAATTTCAAAGGCAAAATGAAAATATGCATTTTAAAGAGCCCCCGGGGCTTGGAGTAGTTGGTAGTGTGTCTAGCTACCTCACGTCTATACCAAACGTCCCGGGTTCGGACCCCAGGCAGTCCGATGATTTTATTTAAGCCATTTTGATACCAGATGACTTAAATAGAAATGCCTGGAACCACAATAGATATATACATTACAACGCTTATCGTAAAAGTCTTATATGACCTAAGTTGCCGAAAAGACTGTGTGAATGTGTGTGTGAGTGAGAGTGTGAATGAGAAAAAAGTGTGAAAGTGTGAAAGAGCATCTAGAAAATAATTGATTTATGAATTTTAATCACAATCGTTGGAGTAAACTTTTAGAAAATAGCAAAAAAAACTTAAAAAGTACATCAGTAAAGTAAAGTTCTAGTAGGCCTACTTTGTGGCCGATTTTGTTTAAAATCTCATGTTCATGCTTCAGGGGGGAGGGGGTTTAAATTAAATATAAAAATTCAACCTAATGGCTCAATTCCTTCATGCTTTAAATTGAACATAGACTGTCACACAGTTGACCATGTTACGGAAGCAACTTTTTTGGGCTCAGGGGATCTCAAAACATGTATTTCCATCAAAATCTCGACATCGAATTTTTGACATGAATTCAATACTTTCTATATATAGAGATACGTATAAAGGAAAGAGAAAGTAAAAATGAGCTTTAAGAATTAAAGCTTAAAAAACATTTTTCTAATGGTTTGTTGTCGGGGAAAAAAATTTCGAAGAATCCTCCGCGGAATTCCAGGAATGCTGAGAGGAAGCTGATAAAAAGAATATTTGACTTGGGGATGGAAAAATAAAGAAACAGTCGAAAATCAATTTGACTTTAATCTTATTATATTTATTTTTTAAGCATTCATTCTTCATATTGTATTGAGAAATATAGTAATATTAAATATATATCAATGGGAAAAAAATTCGGTTTAAGCTATTTTAAAAATAAACCATCATTCCATATGAAAATTTTAGCATATAAAAGACTAGGACATTATTTAATTTATTTTTAATTTTGATAGTTCTTCTGTATGCTACAAATCTTAATCTTCCTCCTGAGCAGGCTGAACAGGGTCGGCTTCACCTTTCGAATGAATCATGGTGACCCCGAATTAAGAGGCAAGTAAATAAGTTTGCCTTTCTTTATTCTAATCCTTTAATCTTTGTTTTAAAATTTTATAGGAAATTATCTTTTAGTCTTATTGTTAGTATATTTAGTCTTATATTAATAATTCAATAATAGTTGGTAAGTTGTATTTAATTCATTATTGATTTAAATTAGTTTAATAACTGAAGCGATAAATTAAAAATTTGCCACTCAAGCGGTCAAAGGGATTCACTGATAACCAGATTCCTCTTTTAATTCAAATAAAAAAAAAATCCAAACTCTGAATTTTAATAAATAAATATAACAATATCAGAAAATTAAAGGATTTTTTAGTCTATATTCTTTAAACGCCGTACACGACCAATGCGATGGGAAAAGAAAAAATAATATTTTATTAAAAGTAGGTAGGCCTATATTAGATAGGTATTATGATGAAAGTTAAATCAAATGATTTTACTGAAAACCTGGACATTCACCTACAAGATGGACTGAAGAATTCGTTAAAGAAGATTTCAAAGAACAAATCAGAAATTCTACTTAAAAAGCAAACTGATCATAGACATAGATCATTTGAAAATATTGTAATTTTATTTATAAATAAATATGAACTACAGGTAGATAGAGCTTTGTTTGAAAAAAAATGGAATTTTTCAATCAATGCTCAAATAGACTGTTAATTAGCCAGGCAATATATCGTCGGTGTAGTACAAGACCGGTCTAACTCAAAAAATGCAATTTTGAGTTTTTTGCACAAATTATCTTCAATCCTCTACTATCTTTGTCCAAGTCCGTTTCTTAAACAACTTAGTAGGACACCCCTAGATTGAGCTCAGGTAAGTGAGCCATCTTGGATTTGTGGAGCAATAGTGAATCATCTCTTTAAAAAACCTCAAAATATTTCACTGCAAGAAAGGATCATCTTGGTTTCCCATAAATTACTGAAGAAAAAATAATAATGGTATTGAGAGTGGAAAAACCTTTGGAAATTTATAGTAGAGTTCTTTGATGGTGATGATTCGTACAAAATTTCAGCAATCGAATAAAGCAGGCAACGGTATTTTTTTTTTTTTTTTTTTTTTAACACTCCCACTTTTTTCTCATTAACACTCACACACACACAAACACAGTCTTCTCGGCAACTCAGGCCATATAAGACTTAAACGATACCCAATATTTAATTTTTATTTAAGCCATTTGGTATCCAAAAAAGGTAGGTGCGCTACCAACTACGCCAAGCCCGGGGGCCAGGCAGCGGTTATGGACGGAAAGGAAAAGCAGAAACTTTAATTCTCCTGAAAAATCGCTCTTTTTGAATTAGACCAGTCGCTTGTACTGGACCGACGATATAGTTTAAGATAGTAAATTTGCTAGATGTGTTTGTGCTGATTGGGCGAAATTGCGCCCTCTGGAGTCGAACCAGGACTACCACGTTTTGTCGGCGGGCGGACTACCTTTATCCTAGGTTGACGGTCCAATTTCGCCCAATCGTAATATGTGGGCAACACATCTCGCAAATTTGCTATCTTAAATAAATAAATACTAAAAAATAAAATTCCTTATCTATAATAATATTTTTAATAATAGTCTAATTAAATATTCTATAAAACTAAAATAGTAGTAAAGGTAAAAGTCTAAAGTCAAAATTAAAATTAACCCCGTTTATTGTTTAATATAAATTAAGAAGGGTTGCAGGAATATGTAACATGTTATAAAAGAGTTCCGCGTTTAAATAAAGATGAGAACTGATGATATTTTCTATTGAAATATTTCCGGTTGCATAATTAACGGGGGCTTTCAATGACGAGTGGAAGAGGCTACATTTTTTTTTATAATAAAATTAAAAATTTCGAATTTTTTACATGATCGCAATACTTTCTCTCTATATATATACATACTGTATATAGGTAAGAGAAAGTAAAAATATTTTCTCAGTGGAATAGTCCTTACAAATAAAGATATTTAGATTCAAAAAATCCAAATTGTAATCAATTATTGAGACAAAAATCATCTTTATGTATTTTTGACAAGAAAGATATTAAACAATACTCAATTCTCAATTTCTTTCAATAAATAAATAAAAAAAAAAATATGATAAAAAATTAACGAATCAAGACAAAAGAGTCACAACTAAAGCAAAAAATATTTTTTTTTAAATCGACTTAATCAGAAACTATTTGACGATTAGCGTTATAAGTAATATTGTGAGGGTATTTTTAAGCAAGGCTTTATTTTTGGAAAAAATGTAGGGTAATTAGAAATAAAAAATTAGTTAATCAAAATAAATAAAATAAAATTTAATTATAATTAAAATTAATTAGACGTTGACTTTAATTAGAAACCTAAATAGGGACTAACTTTGAAAAAATGATGGGTCATAAAGCGCAAATATTTGAGTAGGTCAGAAAAGCGGTTTGGATAAGGGATGATGTCAATTAAAAATTTTTATCCTCGTTAGATTGGATGTGACAAATCTAGACAAGAATATTGAAAATTTGTTTAACTACTAGAGGTGTGAAATGTTAACTCATTTAATAAAATTAATCAATTTTATTAATTAAAAAATTAAAAAACAATTTTATTATAATGAGATCAAACGCGAAGAGTGAAATTAGAAACAATGAATAATTTCATCTTTGGCCGCTACGTTGCGCGCTTTGTTCTATTTTATTATTTAGAAATCGAATGTATATTTAAGTGGTTTTAAAATTTTAAATTATTCTTTTTTGTTAATAAAATTCTATTGCGCTGTCTAAACTTAAGTCAAAGAGATAGGTCAAAATAGAAAAGATTCTAAAATAAAACTCATAGATCTATAATTAGTAAATAATAAGAAGAATGACAGAGACACAGTCGTCGGTGAGGATCGTTACGAGTGGCGTTCGTTGTGCGCTGTTGCCGCATCGATCGATCGCTACCGCTTGGCAACGCCGCCTCTACAATCTACAATAACATACATACCTACGTTATATATGTTATGTATAATTATATAAAATTTGAAAAATTTAAAAATATCTTTAAATTATCGATTGAATTAATTAGATATGTAGAGAAAAGGATTAAAAAATTCATTATCGCAATTTTTTTTTTTTTAGTTTTCCAAAATATTTCTTAAAAAATGTATTCAAAAGGGAAAGAATAAAGATGAAATTTAAGTGATATTTTAATCACGAGGTCTATTTTTTTCCAGATTCAGGGATCGCCGAATTCTCGCTGGGAACATAATTTATGAGCAAGGCGGCTTTATTTAAAGCAACTTTATGTAGGTCAACAAACAACAATAATAAGAATAAATTATAGAATAATAGGAGGGTAAAAAAGGTAATTAAAGAAATGAAGTGATTAATTGTATTTTTTCGAATAGGTTAACAAACTTAAAAAAAAATTTTATAAGATAAAAGGTCTTCAGTAGTTGGAGAAGAAATGAACAAAAATGGAGCTTTTTTCGGCAAACTTTATTTATTTAATGACAACAAAAGCGACGTTTCTATCCTAGATTGAGATCATCTTTAGGCTTGTTGTTTAAAAAAAATCTGGTGTGACTGGCGCACAGCACACAACTTTCTCTTACCCTTCGGTAAGAGAAAGTTGGGCACTGTGCTGGTCACACTAGATTTTTTGTGTCGAGATATTTTTAGTTTCCGATAGCACCTTAGTTTCAAACTTGCATTTTAAATGTTGACTGCTTCAAATAAACTATGGTTATTTTTCAAAATTTTAATCTCATATTTGGACATTTTATACACAATATAGAATCGTAAATAAATACAAAATTTCATAAGAATTGGAAAAAAAAATTTTAAATGCCTAAAAAGTTCTAAAGGGGACCCCCTTTTGAATCGAAATTAACATACAAATCCCTATAGGAAATTAACATTGTTCCTATGCGAAGATAAGGTGGAAAGGGAATTTAAAAAGAGTAGAGAGAGACGATAATGTTTGCAAGTGAGAGAGAGACATATATGTTTTCTTTGAAACAATTAAAGACACAAATAAATTTAAAAAAAATGGGAATTTAAATAATAATTGATTTTTAATCTAATAAAAAGAAAAAGATTTAAATTCCGTTACCATGGCAACCATTTCTATCTTTCCTATGAAGAACAAGAGTAAAGTGGTCTTCAGAAGATTTCAACGGCAAAATGAGAATATACATTTTAAAGAGCATCTAAAAAAATAGTTCATTTATGAATTTTAAAAAAAATCCTTGGAGGGAATTTTGAGAAAATCGAAAAAAACTGAAAAAGTACATCAGTAAAGTACTAGTACTTTTTGGCCGATTTTGTTCAAAAGCTTATTTTGAGATTCTTCAAAGGTACCTAAGTTAAATATAAAATTTCAATCCGCTAGCTCAACTCCTTCATGCTAAAAATCTGTCCACACACACAGACACACACACATACATACACACACACACACACACACACACACAGACCAATTTGCGGGACCCACTTTTTTGGACTCAGGGGACCTCAAAACATGTATATCCATCAAAATCTCGACATCGAATTTTTGACATGATCGCAATACTTTCTCTCTCTATATATTTCATATATAGGGTAAGAGAAAGTAAAAATGAGAATTTAAATAATAATTAATTTTTAATCTAATAAAAAGAAAAAGATTTAAATTCCGTTACCATGGCAACCATTTCTATCTTTCCTATGAAGAACAAGAGTAAAGTGGTCTTCAGAAGATTTCAACGGCAAAATGAGAATATACATTTTAAAGAGCATCTAAAAAATAATTGATTTTTGAATTTAAAAAAAAATCCTTGGAGGGAATTTTGAGAAAATCGAAAAAAACTGAAAAAGTACATCAGTAAAGTACTAGTACTTTTTGGCCGATTTTGTTCAAAAGCTTATTTTGAGCGTGTGGGAAGGTACCTAAGTTAAATATAAAATTTCAATCCTGTAGCTCAATTCCTTCATGCTAAAAATCTGTCCACACATACAGACACACGCACGCACACACACACACACATACATACACACACACAGACCAATTTGCGGGACCCACTTTTTTGGACTCAGGGGACCTCAAAACATGTATATCCATCAAAATCTCGACATCGAATTTTTGACATGATCGCAATACTTTCTCTCCTATATATTTCATATATAGGCTAAGAGAAAGTAAAAATTATGTTTCTCATGTTGCATAAAGTGCCAACACCTTTAATTACTAATTAATAATTTTTATCTTGAAGCTGTTGGCACTTTTTGCGACATGAGAAACATAAATTTTAATTTAATTTATTTTTTTTGATTAACAACATGCCTGAAGATTGTAGTGGTTAGCGTGCTGATCATTTGTACTAAAGGTCGCGGGTTCGCATTCTGTCTCATGCAACAATTTATTTCAATTGGATTGGATACCAATCCAATTTAAATAAATAGAGACGGGATCTAAATGGACTTCGTTGCCGAAAAAGACATTAATGAAATTTAAAAAAAAAGTCGGAAGATGATCTCTATCTAGAATCGAAACGTCGCTTTTATTTAAATAAAGTTAACCGAAAAATTAATTTAATTTCTTTAAAAAATTTTATTAATATTTGATCTTTTTGCTTTAAAGTTTCGAAACCCCATGATCATGGGCGTAGCCAGGGAAGGCAGGGGGCATTGCCCCACCCCCTGGCTTGTCCTAAAAATTAAAAAAAAAAAAAAAACCAATATATATTTTTTCCATTGGGAATTTTTTTTAACGCCCCAATCCACTACATTAATTTAATTTTTTTTTATTTAAATAAATAATTAATAATCTCTGTATATATTAATTGCAAATCCCCCTCCTCTCGCTCTAACGAGGGGTTGCCCCCCTTAACAAGATGTCTGGCTACGCCCATGCCCATGATGATGATAATTGTATAATAGGGAAACATTGGAAGATAGATAGAGCCCTATAAGAGCTAGGAAAAAAAGATAAAATAAAATTTCAAAAGATGATTCAAAAATTTGTAATAGGAATGAAAATATTCCATGTTATTTTATTAATTTCAAAATGCTAGGAAGGGGATGGGGGGGGGGGTAATCTAGTAAATGCAAATGTGCTCGCAGATTTTAACAATAAATTTAAAGTAGAAAAAAAAAATAAATTTAATAAATAGATGGTATAGGCCTTAAACATAATAAAAAATAAATAAATTACATTAGATTTAGTTAGAAACTTCCTCTTACGTCATGTTTGCAAGTAAGAAGTAATAGTAGATTATTTTTGTTTTGTAATTGGCTATTTGTCAGGCCCGGATGAAGAAAGGGACATTTAAATAATTTAATTAAATAATTAATGCTCAAAGCTATAGATAAGTTTACAGCCTAATATTTCAAAAAAATCTGGTGTGAATGGTCACACAGCACACAATTTTCTCAGTACCACTTCATTAACACATTTCTACCGTACCTCTAGCCTATTTCTTGGAAACAGAATACTGAACTAAATTATTCAGAGAAATAAATGAGCTAGTTATTAGTGATATTAATAAGTAATAATTATAAAAATTATGGCTTAAATGCGCCCTCGGGCGCTTGGTGTAGTTGCTAGCGTTGGCCTTCTACACCAAGGATCGCGGGTTCGAATCCCAGGCAGCCTTAAGATTTTATTTAAGCCATTTGGATACCAAATGGTTTAAATAAATATGCCTGGACCCCAAATATATCTTTTAATAAAATAGGAGTATCGATACAAGTCTTATATGACCTGAGTTGCCGAAAAGACTGTGTGTATGTGGGTGCCTGTGAGAAAAAAGTGAATGTTAAAAAAAAAATTAATAAAGAAAATACAGTAAGCCCACGGGCTTGGTGTAGGGGTTAGTGTGCTACCTTCGTAAACCAAAAGTCGCCAGTTTGGACCCCAGGCAGTCTGATGATTTTTTTAAGCCATTTGGATACCAAATGGCTTAAATAAGAATGCCTGGACCCCCAAAAGATATATTTATAAATAACAAGTATCGTTTAAAATCTTAAATGGCCTAAGTTAACGAAAAGACTGTGTGAATGTGGGTGTGAGTGTTAATGTGAATGAGAAAAAGTGTGAGTGTTAAAAAAAAATACAGTAAATAAATATAGGATCATATAGGACCTACATTTTTTTCATCGAATTTGCTTAATTTATTCTCAACAATGAATAATCACAATATGATTGAATGAAGTAAAAATACTGTAAAATTATTAATAAATAGTCTCTATATACTAACAATTGTAAGTATAACTTCATTTAGTAACACTTTCGTCTTTAAAACTTGCCTGCTAAACAATAAAACTAAGCCAAATTTTGATTTTTTTTTTTAGGTCATTTACGGCATCGGAAATTTTAATAGGAAGTCGAAGATGTATTCGAAAAATTTTGTTCTCTTTAGAATACTTCGAAAATCCAAAATGAAAAATAGTGATTATATTATTTAGTCGATAAGCTATGAGTATAAAATACTAGTATGTTATTTGTTGGTGATGGAAGGATCGATTGCGATTTGATGGACCGAAGAACCTTCAGGTGATGAAAGGGAGAGGGACTGTAGCACTAATCGGCGAATAATTAGAAAACTAAAGTGATTTATCAACTTTACAACCGATCGGAAAAACATTCGCTTCTACTTTTATTATGAATGTTCATTTATATCGGCTAAATGGTTTATTAATTTAATTTCTGATTCAATCTATTTAAATAGATTACTTTCCAATTAGATTATTTGGAAATATACAAAATACCCACCATGGGTGGAGAGCGCAAAGAGTATTTTTCCAATAATGTAATAATAATGATAATTGCTATAACTTATTTACGATTAAAAAAAAAAAAAAAAGAGAAAGCTTTTCAATGAAAAATTTCGATTCCATTGGGGAAATTTATTCTACATATAAAATCTATTTTTTACTGCATTAAAATGTATAAAATTATCTCAAATTTGTTAATTAATTTATAAAGTTCGAGTCGTAATAACTATTTACCCGGACAGTCGCGAGAGGAGGAATGGGGGTTAAACTCCCCGTAATTTCAAAAATAAAAATATAATACATTAGAAAGAGAAAATATTTATATTATTTATTTCCAGAGAAGGGGTATTCGATTATGGAAAAAATAATCGATTATCCATATGAAAAATAATCTATTATTCCGATTAATCGGGGTTATTAGGGACGAAAAAATAATTGATTTTTACATCTTCCCTCAGGGCTTGGTGTAGAGGTTAGCGTGCTATACCAAACGTCCGGTTCGACCCGAGGCATTTGGATACCAAATGGCTTAAATAAGAATCCTGGACCCCATCCCTATATGTATAAAAATCAATAACAATCGTAAATGTCTTATATGGCCTAAGTTGCCTGACTGTGTGAGTGTGTGTGTGAATGTGAGTGGGAATGAGAAAAAAGTGTGTATGTTTAAAAAAAAAAAAGCCTTCTATACCAAAGGTCGCGAGTTCGGATCCTAGGTAATCCGAGGATTTTTTTTGTTATTTGGATACCATATGGCTTAAATAAGAATACCTGCAACCCCAATAAATATATAATATTAAATACGAGTTATCATTTGTCTTAAATGGTCTCAGTTGCCGACAAGACTGTGTGTATGTGTGTGTGAATGGGAGTGTGAGTGAAAAAAAGTGTCAGTGTTTTTTTGAAAAAAAAAAAAAAATTCTAAGATATCGGCGGAAGCATAACTATCTCTTAAAGAGCATCTAAAAAATAATTGATTTATGAATTGTAATCAAAATTGTTGGAGCGAATTTCGAGAAAATCAAAAAAAAAAAAAAAAAAAAAAAAAAAAAAAACAGAAAAACTACTGGTACTTTTGGCCGATTTTGTTCCAAAGATTCGATCCTAATAAGAAAATTATTTTTCTTTTTTTTTTTTTGGTACCTGATAAAAGTTTAAAAGAATATCACGAATGATTAAAACTCACCGTTTCGAAGTCGACCCCAAGTAGATATTAACCTTCTGCCACGAACACACGAATTCGAACCGGGTAAATATAGAACCAAAAGCTAGCCTGAAATTAAAAAAAAAAATTTTCATTAGAAAAAAAAATACTTATTAATAAACTGCAATTATTGTATTTTATAAATAAAAAGAAGATATGAGAGTTTCTCTAATCCAGTTAATTTTCTTCCTTAAAAATGGCAAACATTAGCTGTGAAATTATACTTAATAAAAATCTTAATTTAATTTGCAAAAATAATAGGCCTATATATATATATACATTGTATATCATACACACAAAAATTGTATATCTATATATTGGGTCCAGGCATATTTATTTATACCATTTGGTATCTAAATGATTTAAATAAATAAATTCGGACTGCCTAAGTTCCGAACCCATCCGGACTGAAGAAAGCCCTGGAAAGAGGAACAGAGCCCTTCAATAGTTTGCAGGGGGGGGGGGTCCAGGGGGCAAAGCCCACTGCCTAGACGCGGCTAGTACATAATAAAGATAACACGTTAGGTGGCAACAGAATAGTGCAAAAGCCTCCAAGATCGGCCCAGTCGAGCAATACCAAGGGCGGCGAAACCAAAGGGCGGGTGGCCTCGAGGAATCAGCATGTGAAAGAACACCCGGAAACCATCGATACAATAAATTAATAAACAATATACTGTATATGTAGACCTGAAGTAAGTTGATCTAACAAAAGCTCGATCACAACACAAATATTTTTTTCAGTATATATTCACCAGATAAAAGGAGATCAAAATCCGTGACGAGTCAACCGTGTACTGTTCTTGTAAGTGCCATTTTTTCAATTTTCGAATTATAAGCGGAATTATGATCTATGGCCAAGCCATTTGAAGTATATTCTGATCCAAGTCCCAAACCAGTGTGTATTAGATCAGATAATTGCTATCGAAATGCGTGAGCTGTATGTGCCCTGCACATTAAAAAAAAAACATAATTATCTAAAAATTTTGAAAAAGGCACTTGGATCATAATTTACTTCAGATCTTCATATAACCCCTAAATGCCTCAGTAGCCGAAAGGGGTAAGCAAAAAAATAAATAGAGTTGGTGACAATAAAAATTGATTTTTATAATTATTAGTATCCGATAAGTCAATGGACGACCTTTTCAAGGTTGTCTCCCTTGAGCATCATAATAGATATCTATGTTAATTAATTATTAATAGATGATTGGCTGGTGTTGTTGGTTTGATTGGTTCAGGGTGAGAAAGAGGGCGTGTCTTTACGAGCGTGGGGATACTAGGGAGAGAAAAGGAGAGGGCACCGGCCAAGACAATACCATGTGATAAAAAGATAACACCTGTTTGGAGAAGCAGCCAGGGGACACCATCTGTATGCATCGCATCACGACGTAAACACCCCCCTTCCCCATCCCTTCCCCCAGTCCCGTGACGTCACGGCCATTCACAAACAGTCTCGTCTTGCGGTGCAACCACGCGAATCTTCAGGAGGAATCCTCCGATTAATCATCACCTCGTCTGGCCATTCTATTCTCTATTCATAATCACACAATTATGATATGTATAGTATGAATGTTTAAGTTTTTTTTAATATAGAGAGAAAAGGAATTTCAAAATGAAAAAGTTAATAATGTACTTTCTCTTAATTTCTCAAGCGAAGAAAAAATTCTTTTATGTGTGTTACATATAGACTACAGCCGACGAGTCAATTAGGTGAGCGAGTCAAAATGATTAGGATTATATGAATTTACTGTAAAAAAAATTATTCGTTCAACCTTACGTTGACTTGATTGGCATTTATTTGCATTTATTTGCATTCATCTTTAATTACTCAAGCAAAGAATAGAGACAAGTCTGTTTCAAGATCCAAGGGTCAATAATATGTTTTAATAAAACTTATTTAATACTCATGGGCGTAACTAGAGGGTGCCGAGGGGGGGGCTGCCCCCCCCCAGAAAGCTCCCTGCCCCAAGAAAAATTGAGAAAATATGGGGCTTTCCAGGCTCCCAGGAGGATAGCTGGTCCCATGCCCCCCCCCCCAGCGAGGATGGTTGGGCCCATAGCCCCCCAGCCAAATTCTCTAGTTAGGCCCATGTTAATACTTCTTGAGTTGAATAGCAATAGATATTTAAGTAGAAGAAAGAGAAGGGATCCTTTCCGAGAACAGCAGTCAGGTGAAATAAAATTTTTTATATTCAATTACCGAAGGTAGACGTGTGCTGTACCACCAGATTTTTTGTGTTATTCAATGATAATCCCGTAGCTCATTTGCTTTTTGCTTTAATTTGAACAGACAGACAAGACAACCCTTTTTCGGTGCCCTCTTTTTTTGAAATCAGGGGCTCTCAAAACGTGAATTTCCATCGAATTTTTGACATGAATTCAATACTTTCTTTCTATATAAACTTTTTAACTTATATACAGTAGATATGAGAAAGTAAAAATCAATTTTATACCGGAATAGTTTATTAAATAATTCCTTTCTATTACGGAATTCTCTATATGTCTAATTAAAATCATAACTGTCACATTTTATTTTGTGACGTTTTCCAGCATTATCTAATTTCTTTGATGAAGATGGCTGTGTGTTGGAGCCGAAATATCCCTAGAAATTTTGTATACACTATTTATAAATAAAAAGTGCCAAAGAAAAATAGGATTTATCTTTTATTTTCAATTAATTAATAATTATTTTCGCCAAATTTTTTTTTTAATTTTAATAACTTGACTTTTTATCTTGTTACTCTATGAAGCAGGTAAAGGGGGTAATTACCCCCCCCCGAATTCGAAAAAAATACCTTTTTTCGCAAAAAAATTTATTTTTAATGTAAAATTTTTAACATTAATACTTAAAAATTTGATGTGTATTTATATTCTGGCAAAGAAGTATAGAATGCGCTTTTAAATTACCGAAATTAAAAAAAATAGTGTGCTGTGCGACGAGTCACACCAGATTACCCCCCCCCGAGAAACACCTCTGGATCCGCCCTTGCTATGAAGTTGTAGCCTCTGATCAATTTATTCTTTAAATTTTATGATTATTGCTGTTATTTAGGATACAAATTCAGGTGTTCTTAAATATCTCAATTTAAAGAGAAAAAAATACAAACATTTAATTATTATTTATTTCATTCATGAGGATCAACCTGGAGAGTTACGGAGTGTCATAAATGTTGAATGGCCAATCCATGATTAGTTGGTAGTAGTATAATCAGCTTAAATCTTAAGTCGATTATAATATGGACTTGGGGGTGGTGGAACTATGATTCGCGTGCCATAACTATATATTACGAACGAGGAATTATATGTAAACTAAAAGCTCTTCCCTAATTTAAAAAAAATTATCGATCTTTCTTTGGAATATTTAAAATAATTTTTATTAATATTCCCTAATTATTTCTGGAGAGAAGACAAAATTTGAAATTTTATTCTCAATAATTCTGATGACTAAAGACCTGACAAAAAAGCATAAAAATATGGAAAAAAGTGCGGATACAAAGGGGGAGGGGTAAATGAGGTAATTAATTTTATTATAAAATTTTAAAAATTAATACTTCAAAATTTTATTTGTTTATATATCCTGGTAAACAAGCACAGAATGCAACTTTAAATTACCGAAAGTGTGAGGCCAGTCCCACAGGATTACCCCCTCCCTGCGAGGGTCCGCCGCAGGTGGGCCTGAGCCAGAGTAGAGGGTCTAGGGGGGCCCGAGCCAGAGTAGGGAAGGCGCGATTAACCCAGTTGCCGAATGATTTGCTTTACATGAACGTTTTTGCTGAATTATTTTTAAAAATTTTATAAATATTCGTAAAATAAGTTCAAATAAGCACGAAGGGGAAAAAAGAATGAAAATTCAAAAAATGCAAAAAAGCATAAAAATGCAATCTCGATACACTTAGTTTTTCGTAATTCGTGTAGAAATTAAATATTTAATAGTTGCTTATAAAATTAAGCTATAAGCTGAATATAATTTAATTAAATATCAAGGAAGGGTTGCAAAAGCAGACTGGTAGTCAAATTTTTCTTTAAACATTATATTGGACCGACGTTTAGGCCTCGATAGAGGCCAACTTCAGGGCCCAATAAGCGTCAAAAAAGTATGTACTGTATATATTTTGCATTAGGCAGCTATGTATAATAATGCTCATCAGGTGAGAGATCTTGCATTGCATCCAAGGGCGGATACAAGGGGAGGGGGTAATTACCTCCCCTCCCCCGAGATTCGAAAAAATACATTTTTTTAGCAAAAAAATTTATTTTTAATGTAAAATTTTTAAAATTAATACTTAAAAATTTGATGTGTATTTATATTCTGGCAAACAAGTACAGAATGTGCTTTTAAATTCCCGAAATTAAAAAAAAAAAATAGTGTGCGGTGCGACGAGTCACACTAGATTACCCCCCCCCGAGAAACACCTCTGGATCCGCCCTTGATTGCATCAGACCGAAACGTCAGCCAAATAAAATATATAAAGAAATAATTTGATTGCTAGTCTCTGCTTTTGAAACCCTTCATTGATACAACTCAACAGCAACAAATACAAAACATTTAAAACGTTGGAAATTGGAAGGAAATGAGTGTGACTGTTCGAATATGAATTGAGGCAGTAACCTCTCTATTCCAAAAGACATGAATTTTTGCTTTTAAACTTTGTAAACTGAAATTTACTTATAATAGCAGAATGGAGATGTCAGCCAAAGTAGGATGCATCGGGTTTAATATAAAATTCCCAGAATAAGGCGTACTGTATCTGCCTAAATTGATTGGACTATCTTTAGTTATTGGGAATTGTACACTTGTAATACACATATATTAGGATAGTCTGGAAATTAACCAGATTTATTTATATTGCATGTTCACATAATTAAAGATGCACCAATAAATTTAGAACAAAACGTCGTAGTCTGGAAATTTTATTTTTAAAGGGGTGCAATCTACTTCGGCTGACATTTTCATTTTCCTATTATAATTTCATCACAACAACAAGACTGGAATTCATTTTTACTTTTTCTTACCAATATATGTAAGAGAGAGAGAGAGAGAGAGAGAAAAAGTATTGGTTTCATGTCAAAAATTAGATGTCGAGATTTCGATGGATTAAGGTCCCCTGAATACAAAAAAGTGGTATTTTTAACTTGGTCTGTCTGTGTGTCTGTCTATCATGTTGAATTTAAAGCATGAAGGAATTTAACTAGGAATTTGAAATTTCATATTTAAATTAGGCACTCTCAGGGGGTCTGAGGCGTGAAAATAAGCTTTTAATCAAAATCTGTTAAAAATTTCTAGGGGGTATGGAAAAATTTTTGAAAATTAGACATTGAAATTAGCGTTTTTAGCTATCCTGAGACATGAAAAATGTATAATTGTTTTGTTTAATTTTAAAATATTAAATAAAACTTTTGAATTTTTGTCTGTTCAATGGGGGGGGGGGGGCTCTGGCCGCGGGCCACTTTACTCTTGTACTTCATAGGAAAGAGGAGAAATGCTTATCATGGTAACAAAATATAAATATTTTCCCATACTTATAAATTTTATTACATCTTGAATTTTAATATAGCCTATATATCAGCAGCAGGGCCGGAACTAGGAGATTTTTTAGGGGGGGGGCAAAATTTAATTTGCCGCCCCTCTGAAATTTTCTACACAAAATTCATATCATTTTACCTTTTTTTTTTAGTAAATCTTTCTTTAATTGCCGCCCCCTGATATCTGCCGCCCGGGGCACACGCACCCACTGCCCCCCCCCCCCCTAGATCCGGCCCTGATCAGCAGAAACTAAATATATATCGACACAAAAAAATCTGGTAAGACAAGTACAGAACACAACTTTCTCTTAACAAAGGTATGAGAAAGTTGTGTACTGTGCGACTAGTTACACCAGATCTTTTGATATTATTATTGTTGAACAGGATTAAATAAAAGTTTTACTTATTTTTTAATGCATGGGACCTATATTTAAAAAATACTAATTACATTCTCTAATTCTTTCTCATTAATAAATAAATTAGAATAGAGATTTTTATTATTAATATTTTTTTAAGAAAAATTCA
Source organism: Euborellia annulipes (assembly GCA_023213315.1). Lineage (NCBI taxonomy): Eukaryota > Metazoa > Arthropoda > Insecta > Dermaptera > Anisolabididae > Euborellia > Euborellia annulipes. The sequence goes on along the minus strand of JAKCPI010029385.1, from coordinate 16,260 downwards.
CCCTACTATGTCCTGATGTCAAATGAGTTTGCGAGGTCAAAATTCATCAGTTTCTCGTGCAAGAGAGAGAGAGAGAGAGAGAGATAGGAGAAATAGAGAGAGAGAGGTAACGGGTCGGCTGGTCTGTGGTTCGAATACCGGTGCGAACAGCCAGAGAGAAAGAGCCTTATGCCACGGCCTATTTTATGAGGACGGCATATTCGCCTTCCGCGTGGCGCCTAACGGGGAAATAACAAGGCCTACGTAAGAAGCTTTTTATTAGTTACTAGTAAACGAGCGTGCTACTTACACAAAAAAAAATTATTATAATTTAAAAAAATAAACAGATTGGTGTGCAACTTAAAGATGAATGGATTGGCTCAGCGGCCTATCATTTTGGTTTCTAATCTTTTTAGCCTTAATACGCTTTTTTAATTAGTTTGTTTTGAATAATTTAATAGTAAATAATAAATAATGATAATAATACCAGGATGGCTGCTGGATCTCGAAAAATAAGTATAATTTTTTTCTTTTATTCTAATTTTTCAGTGGATATACGAAAAATACAATAGCTACAGTATTTACTAATTATAGAATTTTTACTTTCTCTTATACCCGTATATACAAATAATATATAGTGTCATGTCATGTCAAAAATTCAATGTCGAAATTTTGATGGAAATACAAGTTTTGAGATCCCCTAAGTCCAAAAAATCCCTCGGAGCTTGGAGTAGAGGTTAGCGTGCTAATCTCGTATACCAAACGTCGCGGGTTCGGACCCCAGGTAGTCCGATGATTTTATTTAAGCCATTTGGATACCAAATGGCTTAAATAGAAATGCCTGAACCCCAAATTGTTATATTAATTCCCCCCCCTCCCCCTTTACAACGGTTATCATAAAAGTCTTAAATGGCCTAAGTTGCCGAGAAGACTGTGTGAATGTGTGTGTGAATGTGAGAGTGAATGAGAAAAAAGTGTGAGTGTTTAAAAAAAAAAAAGTCCAAAAAAGAAGGTCCCGCAAAAATTTTCTCACTGTTTGGGGGTTGAAATTTGATATTAAAGTAAGGAATCATCCTGAGGTGTTAAACCAAGCTTTTCAATAAAATAAGCCAAAGAGTACTAATACTTTACTGATGTACTTTTTTCAGTTTTTTCGATTTTCTCAAAATTACAATAGTTTTAGGATTTTGATTAAAACTCATAAATCAATTATTTTTTAGATCCTCTTCGAAATGTATATTCTCATTTAGCTCTCAAAATTGTTTGTTGCTCTCTTTATTTACTCTTGTACTTCCGGAAACTAAATATATGTCGAAACAAAAAATCTGGTGTGATAATTGCACTGAACACAACTTTCAATTACCGAGAGCTAAGAGAAAAATGTGTTCTGTGCCACCAGTCCCACCAGATTTTTTATACAAAAAGTCGTTCAGTCAATTTTTATATAGGCTAAGTAATATAAATGACGCGTTCAAAAGGTGGTGAAGGATTCGAGAGAGATTTAAACCTAATTAAAAAGTAAAAATAAAAACTGCTTAATTTCAAAATATATAAAAAAAATACACTTAAGTATTTTTCTTTTTCCTTTCTTGAGATATTTCATTCACACAGACAATTTTACTGGACCCACTTTTTTGAATTCAGGAACCCTTAAAACTTGTATTTCCATATATATTGAATATATAACTGAATAATTCCTATTAAAAATAATCGAGTACAAAATTCTACACTCTCTATGGGGCCTCCAATACTGAAAATAAAATTGTCTTTTAGACTTTCACAATTTTTTTAAATTTAAAAACATTATGGTTTTGTTGGCCACATCAGTTGCTTTTGTTTTTTTACTTTTAGTTGTAAAGTTTTAGTCCCCTTGGATTAGAGCCCACGTAGCAGGAATTTTAAACTCCTCCCTTTCTCACTCTCTCCCATAGGACTCAAATAGACGAAGGATGGAAGGAAGAAGTTCTAGTGCCATTGAGTTATCACTCATGGCAAAATATAGCGCCTACTATTAATCTTAACTAACTTATTATTATTTTAAGTTTGAAATATTTTCTATTTTTTATAATTTGTTATTTGTGGTGCCTATCTTCCAGGTAACAAATTTATAAACACCAGATTTTTTTGTGCCAAAATGTAGTTTTTACCATCATTAGGGCTCAAAAAGTAATTATAGGAAATTATTTATATTTTGCCATTAGAAGATCAGTTCCAAAATATTTCTTATGTAGTACAAGAGTAAAGGGTTCTTCAAACAATTTTGAGAGCGAAATAAGAATAATTTTATATTCTATTCTATTGACGGTCAGTCAAAGGAAATAAAATAGAATTCTTCAAAAAAAATATCACTTTAAAAATGATTAAACTCTTTAGGATGAAAAAACATCTGGAAACATCAAGGAAACTCTGAAAATGTTGGTTAATTTAGTAGTGTTAGTGAGGGAAAAACTAATGAATGTAAATGAAACCCAAATTTAGGGTTCTGGTTCAAAATAGAATATGTCTGAAATGGGGAATTTATTTTTGGAACCGCATTATTAACAAATTGCTAAATGAGAAAAAAAAATTTTCATTAAATTTATATTTAGGATAATTTAAAATGTTTGTTTTTTTCGTATTAATTGAATTATTATTCTTGTCAAATTTGGATACAGAATTTTAGACAATTTATGTCTGCGAGGATGGGGATGTGAGGACAAAAACTTGAATTTTTTAATAAAATAAAATTAGCCCTCGGGCCTTGGAGTAGGAGTTAGCGAGGTGCCCTATTGTACCAAGGGTGGCAGGTTCGCATCACGTCTCAGGCGACAAAATTTATTTAAATTGAATTTGTTACAAATCAATTTAAATAAATAGGGGCGGGGCTTAAATGGACTTCGATGCCGAAAAAGACTAAAAAAAAAAAAAAAAAATTAAGAAAAATGTTGAAAAATAAAACAGCAACCTCAATTGGATTAGACCAGTACTTCTTAAAGTAGAGGGCCGCGGCCCCCTAGGGGGCCATGGATTACCCCCAGAGGCCGCGAAGATTTGCAAATGCAACAATAATAACCATGTTTATTTTTTTCACGCTTTTATTGTTAACATTTGTTTTTTTTTTTAATTCGTTTAAGGTCCTTCTCGGCGGCATCTGAGGCCATTTAGACCCCGTCCTTATTTATTTTAATTGATTGGTATCCAATTCAATTGAAATAAATTTTATCGCCTGGGATGCGAACCAGCGACCCTTGGTTCAAATGGCCAGCTCGCTAAACACTATACCAAGGCCCAACTCTCCCATTGTTAACATTAGTAAATGCATGCATTGCTAGTATGTATTAGGGGTGTTCGATTATGAAAAAAAATGATCGATTATCAATTATAAAAAATAGTCGATTATTCACATTAATCTATTATTGGGTCCGGACAGACGAAAAAATAATCGATTATGAAAAAAAATCGATTATAACTTTTTTTTTCTCTAGCAAAATTTTTGTCTCGTGAAAATCATTTGCCTTTTTTTTAGTATACGAGTCTCATCCGATGATCTTTTCAAACGCAATTTCCCCAGAAATAATCGATTTTTTTTCCTAATAATCGAATATTTTTTAAGAATATATTATTTTGCGCAGCCCTAGTATGTACCAGTATATGAATATACGAAATTATAAATAACAGGAACAGGTAGATGAAGGCAGCCAGCAAAGAACAAAAACTTTATTTAAATATCGTCGACGTTTCGGGAACTCGTCGCTCCCATCTTCAGGACGACGCTGTCTTTTACTCTTGGTCAGTGCTGATGTTTCGGGCCCATTCAACAATAAATTAAGCCCAGGCACCTAGTACGATTCTCATAGACAATTAAACATACATTTAATGGTATATGCAGATTTGTGTTGCAATTTTGTATGACCTATATGTATCAATCTAAACAACATTAACAATTTATCGTCCTGAAGATGGGAGCGACGAGTTCCCGAAAGGTCGCCGATATTTAAATAAAGTTTTTGTTCTTTGCTGGCTGCCTTCATCTACCTGTTCCTGTTGATTATCACTCAGCCATTAATTTCTTTTGAAATTATAAATAGTTTTTTTACCAACTTGAATTAAAAAAAAAGTTTGTATGATAAATATTGTATTTAATATACTTTTTTAAGTTTTTCGGTACGGTATCTAAGGCCACTTTAGCGATATCTCTAACTAACAATTGATTGGTAGTCAATAAATGAAATAAATTTGGAAGAGGAAGCGAACTCCTGACTCTTAGACCAAATTCAAAGAAAATGACTAGCAAGAAAAAAAGGATATGTATTGTACTTGTACTGGTAGTACTGCAAAAACAAAAAGGGGTCTATATTAAATCTTATTCTCTAGTACTATACAATTTGAAATTAATTTAATTAAAAAAAAAAAATTAGTGAAATTTATTTGGTTCTCCGATTTTTGCTTTTTTCAGAATTTAACACTATTTAAATGTATGAAAAGGGACTGTATGTGTGTGTGAATGTGTGTTGGTGTGTCTTTACGTGTATGTGTATTTTGTATAGTTATATGTGGCTAGAAAGTATCTAGCGCTCGGAGCGCAGCCCCGTGGCGCAACGGCGAATCGATATGCCAAGGGGTGGTGGTAGTGAGATGGGGAGGTGGGGGGCAACGCGGCGCAATTACGCGGCGAAAGAGAGAGAGAGAGAGAGACAAAGAGAGAGAGAGAGAGAGAGAGAGAATGGATGAGTAGGTGGAAGAGGGCAGGGAGCACGCGCAGCCGGAACGCAGCCTGGAAATGAAGGGGGTAAATGGAAACGGGGGAGAAAGAGGGTCCAAAAAAACCACCGGGGAGAAAGAGAGAGAGAGAGAGAGAGAGAGAGAGAGACTCCCCCTCACTCACTATGCTTTTATATATATATATATATATATAATAGAGAGAGAGAGAGAGAGCGCCAAATGACGACAAGGAGAGAGCGAGTTTTGTGAGTTTGAGCCGGGGGTGAAGTTTCAGGGCGGGCGGCCAACGAGAAAGAGAGAACAAGGGGTAGCATGGGATGAGGGAGAGGGATTCCCTCGATTTTCAGATGAATGTCCCAAACATAGATAACAATTTTATTTTGGGACTTATTTTTATTTTATTTTATTTATTTATTTATTTTTATTTTTCCAAAAAGTCACTTTTTTCATCTCTAATAGTTTTCATTAGGAGTAGTGTATTTATTAAAAAAAAAAAAATTAATTATGAACTGTAAAGTTCCGGTTGATGATATAAAAGTACCCTCAGTATCATCAGGTTGTATACAACCTGATGATACTGAGGGTAGTATAGTTATCAACTAAAGACAAGACTGAAATATGGAAAAGTTTCTGAAAACAGCAATAAAATTGTATCCCAATACTGAAAAATAAAAACATAAGAGGTCAGTGGCGGAACCAGGGAAGAGTTTGGGGGATAGCCCCCCCCCCTCCCTCCTCCAGGAGATCGAAATTTAGTTTCTTCTTTAAGGTACTTACACTTTGCCTTTGCTTTACCCTTAAAAGCCATTATGCTTAATGTCCTTAAAAAAAATCATACTATTGTAGGATTTTTGTGAACATAGACTGCAAGAATTTTAAGAATTGAAATCGCTTCAGTCATTATTTTTTTTTTTTTTTCTGTGTCAGAACGTAGTGGTTACTCTGAGGAGAAACTTCCATGAAAATAATATTGAGGTGGGTTCAGTTCCCGTTTTCGATCTCAAAGAAAGTTGGATAATTTTTTGAGGTGGATTTGAACTCGAGTTGCCTTCAGCTCAGATTTATATGTTTGCCTGCTTTATCCACTTAGCTCGAAAGATTTGATATAGCAACACACATTTAAGGGCGGATACAAGGGGGGGGGGGGGGTTAAAGGGTACCCCCCCCCCGAGATTTGAAAAAAAATACTTTTTTTCGAAAAAAAAAAATTTATTTTTAATGTAAAATTTTAAAAATTAATACTTAAAAATTTCCTTTGTATTTATATTCTGGCAAACAAGTACAGAATGCGCCTTTAAATTAAGAAAAAATTGTGTGCTGTGCGATCAGTCACACCAGATTACCCCCCCCCCCGAGAAACACCTCTGGATCCGCCACTGCACACAACTCAAGTTTGAGTTCAAGTCGACACAAAAAAATTACTCAACATTCCCAAGTCTTCATCTGGGGTAAGAAATTGGAAATTAATATTATTTCCAAAAACAGCCCAATTTTATTTTAGCCTTTTAAAATAAATCCATGACCCATAAAATTAGTGAATCGCTACTGAATATGCGATAAATTATTCCAATTAATTTAGATAAATATGAACAAAGTCTCGTTTAAAAAAAAAGACTAGAAATTCAGATTTTTAAAATTGTTCAATCTTTAGTATATAGACCTATATCTATTTGTATGTATACATGAATAGAGTATATTAGGAATTTTTTTTAGAAGATTTGAATTCTTGAACGTATTTTTGCGAGGGTTGTAAATCCTCTTTTACGATTGTTGTCAATGAATTAATAAAACGTCGTTGGCCGAGTGATCGCATCACGGACGGGATGAGGTAGTCCCCTCCGCCCCCAACCGAACCAACCACCCCGCCTACTATTCATTCACCCCAAGGGCGGCTGCTCCGTCGTCTTTTGATTTGTATATTTTTATTTCTATCCCATATTAATTGTCGTCAGATTTATTATTACTAGATATAAAGCGCAATCCACTGACTTCCGTTTAATGTCGCCTGTTTACCACTTTCTCTCGCTGATTAGCACTTGTTTTATTATAAATGATAATATTAATTTGTCTATAGCAGTGGTTTCCAACCTTTTTTTATCCCCACTTTTTCTGTAAAAAAAAAAAACGCCCAGTATATGTATACAGTGGCGTCATTTGGGGGGGGCATTTGCCCCCCCCCAAGGGCTCTGATTTTTATAAAATTTTATATTATTCTAAATAAAATACTCCAAAATACATCTACGAGTATACAAATTGTACAAAATTAAACAATTAATTAAATTAAAAATGTTTTGGCCAAATTTGAGTACCCGTTTGTAAGTAAATTTTAAGAAAAAAAATGTTTGCCCCCCCAAGAAAAAATTTGCCCCCCTAAGAAAAAGTTGAAATGACGCCACTGTATGTATATAACCTATATATACTGTATATAATTTTATCATTCCTTAGACATCCGCGGCCCAGTTCCAATCATCCCGCGGCCCACGGGTTGGGAACCGCTGGTCTATAGTATCCTTCCTATACGGAATTTTTTCGAACTAGATATTTCAAACAACTTTGCCTCTAACTACCCTTATTAGAAAATTTTCCTCTTTTTTTTAGAAATAATTTAATTTAATAATTTAATTTTTTTCTGTTCTTTTTCCATTTACATTCTTATTTATTCAAATAAAAAAGTAAAAAGTAAACAATATTATCACCCGCCAAATTTATTCTTGCACACTGTTTGAAAACTGCAATTATTCGCGGAAGGCGAGCAATACAATTTTAAAATTTTAAATTTCCCTCTTTGATTCAACATTCTTTTATTCTGGCCAATCAGCGTCCTGATAGGCACATGCACAAAGGAACAGAAAGTTAGCCGCTAGCGCTTTATATTATAGTATGATAATGATAATATGACAAAATAATTAAGAGGTCTTTATGATAAAAAATTTTTCAAACAAAAGTTGACCAAAATTTAATATTCGTTTTAATTTCTTTAAATTAATAATATATTAAAATTTATCGCTTAGGGCGGGAAGCAAATCACTGCATGCTGAGTCGTTAACACGATTACTCCTGCTCCATGGAACAGGATAGACTTCTTTTTTGTTAGCTATCTCTATTCAATGAGTAAAATTTGACCGATAAATAAGGGGATTCGATTAGCTCTAGCAGCAATACGCGGCATAAGGAATATATTTCCATGGGTGTAACTAGGGGGTCCCCAAAAGGTACGTGCCCCCCCCCCTAGGAGGGTCCTCGGCCCAAGAAAAATTGAGACAATATAGTGCCTTCCAGGCCCCGGGAGGATGGCTGGTCCCATCCCCCCCCCCCCAAATTCCATAGATACGCTCATGTATATTTCCCTAACCAGTTTGCATGGCTCAATTGAAGTCTCAAAATTTATTTATATGCTTCTCATAATATATATTTTAAAACAAAAAACGGGGGGGGGGGGGGTGAAGTGACACAAATAAAAAATCAACAGAATTCCAGCAAACAAGCATTTATTATTATTATTATTTTTTTTTATTTTTTTTTTAAATCAAAAACTCAAATTTGGGTGATTTTACAAACCGAACACTTTCTGACCGACATGTTTTTGATTTGGATGAAATTTTTACGGGTTCTATAACGAAAAAAGATAGCCATCCGCGAGGATTTTCTTTTTTCTTTAATATTTTGGGAAATATCGAGGGTCGAAAATGTGAAAATTTGATGATTTTCTGCTTAGACGCTCACTTTTAAAAATTCATAACTCTGGTTCTATTTGAGCTAGAAAAAAACTTTTTTACCATTTTAAAGCTAAAAGAGTGAACTTTAAGAAAAAAATTGTTCCACCAAAATTTATTAAAGATTTCACATTGTTATCAACAATTGAAATCTTTAAATCGATTTTTAACAATGGGGCCCCAAATGTATTGCATTTTTATTATAACCATCGCATTCTACGTCGAATTTTATACCGATAACGTTTTTTTAATCGATGGAGAATCAATTAGTACTATTGAAAAAAATCCCGCCAAGTGCTCTCATGCGGTAAAATGACGTCATATCAAAAATAAGAAAAAAAAGTCCGGGGGCATTGAACCACTCTTTCCAAAACTATATTTAGATTTAATGTAGCTTTTATGTTCAAGTAGCTATCCGTTGCACAAGTAGGGCTATTTTTCGATATTTTTTTGCCTAAAAAATGATGTTTTTCGAGAAAAAAACCAATTTTGGAGTTAATTACTCGAGATTTGAGCTAGAAAAAACTTTTTTTACCATTTTAAGCTAAAGAGTGAACTTTAAGAAAAAAATTGTTCCACCAAAATTTATTAAAGATTTCACATTGTTATCAACAATTGAAATCTTTAAATCGATTTTTTAACAATGGGGCCCCAAATGTATTGCATTTTTATTATAACCATCGCATTCTCGAGGAGTTATTCAAGCCGATAAACTTTTTCGTTCATGCTCTAGGGCAAGAAAAAACTCTGCACGAAAAAAGTTTATCGGCTTGAATAACTCCTCTGTCTTAAGAGGTATAATTATGGAAAATATACGGCTAGAAAGAATGAGTTTTCAGCTAAAGATTTCACCATTTATTTTTTCCTACCATTTTATTTTACCGTGCTGCGGTAAATTCTAATTTGAAAGTTTAAACCCCTGTAGATTCCGAACGGCTAATCAGATCAGACTAAATGGGATGTCATTTGGTGCAGAAAGAAAACCTCTAATAGAATAAGTAAAAAAATCTCGAGTAATTAACTCCAAAATTGGTTTTTTTCTCGAAAAACATCATTTTTTAGGCAAAAAATATCGAAAAATAGCCCTACTTGTGCAACGGATAGCTACTTGAACATAAAAGCTACATTAAATCTAAATATAGTTTTGGAAAGAGTGGTTCAATGCCCCCGGACTTTTTTTTCTTATTTTTGATATGACGTCATTTTACCGCATGAGAGCACTTGGCGGGATTTTTTCAATAGTACTAATTGATTCTCCATCGATTAAAAAAACGTTATCGGTATAAAATTCGACGTAGAATGCGATGGTTATAATAAAAATGCAATACATTTGGGGCCCCATTGTTAAAATCGATTTAAAGATTTCAATTGTTGATAACAATGTGAAATCTTTAATAAATTTTGGTGGAACAATTTTTTTCTTAAAGTTCACTCTTTTAGCTTTAAAATGGTAAAAAAAGTTTTTTTCTAGCTCAAATAGAACCAGAGTTATGAATTTTTAAAAGTGAGCGTCTAAGCAGAAAATCATCAAATTTTCACATTTTCGACCCTCGATATTTCCCAAAATATTAAAGAAAAGAAAATCCTCGCGGATGGCTATCTTTTTTTCGTTATAGAACCCGTAAAAAAAATTTCATCCAAATCAAAAACATGTCGGTCAGAAAGTGTTCGGTTTGTAAAAGAATCACCCATTTTTGAGTTTGTCATTGCCAGGATGCGATATATTATTAAAATCAACAAAAAGTATTTTAAAAATAAGCCCACGGGGCGTGGTGTAGAGGTTAGCGTGCTAACCTCATATACCAAACGTCGCGGGTTCGGACCCCAGGCAGTCCGATGATTTTATTTAAGCCATCTGGATACCAGTTGGGTTAAATAAAAATGCCTGGACCCTAATATATATAAATTCATAAATAACGGTTATCGTAAATGTCTTATATGGCCTGAGCTGCCGAAAAGACAGTGTGAATGTGTGTGAGTGTGAGTGTAAATGAGAAAAAAGTGTGAATGTTTAAAAAAAAAAAAAGTATTTTAAAATAAGAAATTACATAGTGCGTTTTGACTTTTGCCTGGCTCCATTTTTTCATTTTTAACACAAAATTTCAATCCCTAAAAATATGCATAATCTGGAAAACAACCTAGTTATAATAGGCCTAATGAAAATAATGATAAAATCATGTAGGAAATTTTGGATATTTTTGAAAAAAAAAAAAAAATATATATATATATATATATCAATCAAATCTCGCATAAGTTATTTGAAAATTTTCAATCAGCATAGAAAATAATTATGAAACCGGCTGGTCGGTTGGTATGCCTGGGAAATGACGTCGCGGCGGCGAAGGGAATGAGAGTAAGAGAGAAGAGTGAGAGAGTGAAAAAGAGAACGAGATAGAACGAACAAGAGTGAGTGAGAGAGAGAGAGAGAGAGAGAGAGAGAGAGAGAGAGAGAGTAAGAGAGATAGGGAATGTGTGCGTTTCGAAACGTGTCCTCCGCGCCGCTTGTCTTGGTGAGAGTCCTCCATGTCCGGGAACCGGTTTTCCTTCGGTGTGCACCTTGCTGAGGTGAGGGGGCGGACTTCGATGCCCGACTGCGCCATCTCCGTCCGCAAAGCGGGCAACACAATTGCCAAGAAAAAAAATGTACCAAAAAACAAGTGTCAACTCAGTCTCTCAATTTTAATAAATTATATATCATGAATATTTACAAATGAAAGTAAAAAAAAATAAATAAATAAATAAAAGGCAGGATCCCGCAGGATTCTTAGTAGGCCCTAACATAACATTTCTAAAAAAAAAAATTTGTCTTTTGATTGGCCAAGTATTTTTATATTTTTATAAATTTTATCGATATGGCCTATGTTACAATAGATTATAACTTTGGTTAGTTTGCTTATTCTCAAGAGACCTATGTCTGTAAAGGAAGGCATTGTGTCAATTTTGGAGCCCGCTGATTGAAGTAATTAAAATAATTTAAATATTAAAGTAATTTAAATTACTTTATTTGGTATCTCCTGATGAGTGCCCATGATTGGAGCTAATAGAGAAAAAAATAATATAAATTTTAAATTAGGAGGCTCGCTGGTGTAGCGGGGTAGGGACTCAGCTTCTACAAAGAAGATCCCTCTTCAAATCCTGGCCACAAGTAAGCACTGAATTGGAATATTGGATCTCACCACAATAGCCCCCAGGCAACTCTATGAGGAAAAGGAGTTGGTGGGACATTCCGACCTATGGAAGGGATGTAAAAAAGACTCCTCTTAGTGATGCATTCTTCGAAAGGAGTAGGCTACACGCCGGTGCTGAGAGAGTCCCTCCTCAAACTAAGACATCCTCCCTAGCATAGAAGAGGTTGGATAAAAGGAACTGGGTGGAACGAGAAATAAAGATTAGTTCACTAGCTAGAAATGAAGAAATGAAAACAGGAGGAGGAGTTAGAGATAGGAAATAATGTAACTTCACGGGGTGCCTGATGGCTACGGCCAGAGGCCTGTAGGGTTTGAGATGTGTCTTCGTGCGCGAAAGCACCTCGGGTAAAATAAACGGGAATTCTTGTAGGAATATAAAAAAAAATATTTAATTTTCTTCTTCCACGTATGTACCAGGTATATTATTCACTAATGTCCATCTTTCTGTCACGTTCTGTTCCGACAACTTTCAATTATAATTTTTAAATAAAATTTAATATGCACAAAAAAGATTCTTAGTACCATGTTCTAAGGATTACAGAAAAATTATTCTCATCCCGAAATTCATACAACTTTTTGAGTTATTAATTGTTGAAGTGACGACTTCTCCCAAATGAAAAGTATGAGGAAACAATTATCGTAACTATTTGACTAAGATTACGTCGGAATTTCTGTGCGCCCTCATGAACCACATTCTCATACTGGACATATTTTTAGTTAGCAAATTTAAAAATTTAGCTTAGCAGGGACTCAATCTTAAATGCCGAGAAAGTAGACTAAAAAAATTCAGTAGCCTAATTCTATTTAAAAATATGATGAGGAAATCATGGTTCCAGTGTCATCCAGTGGCTGGCCCCCCTGGAATGTATTGGACCCCATGCTCGCCTTTGGCAAGCAAATGCATCAGCAAAATTTATTTAAATTGGATTGGTAGCCAAGAGACGGAATCTAAAAGGCCTTCGATGCCGAAAAATGAAATTAAAAAAAAAAAGCATTTTTACTCAAAAGCAAAAAAAGAAAGTAAAAAAAAATATTTTTACATGTAATCTTGGTTTCAAACTATAAATTAAAGTATTTTAAAATTTTATTTTATATTAAACGGAATAAATCTATTAAAGTGTTGACTGACTCGAATCCATTGTCTCATATCGTTCCTGGTTAGGGGTCAACCCGCATTGCATCTTCTCACCCAGTTACTCACAGGATCTCGTGAGGCAACTGAGTTGAATTCACTCCTAATATTAAATTCTAACTTTGACTCGCAAAGCCTTTGGTCCTTATTAAATGGCAAGAAACAATTTGCACAATTTTGGGGAATTTTGTTGTCACGCTTCAGTCCTGAAGATGGTCGTATATCTGACCGAAACGTCGGCTTGAAGTAATTAATAAATTTACTTTTGGACCATCATATGCAATCATGTGAGGTTTATTTTTTAGTTTCATACTCAAGGGTCGGAAGACTTGGGATAAAAAGGAAAAATCTGGTTGAAATTTTATATTTAAGTTACGTACCCCACTGAGGCGCAATATTGTGCAAGATTGGCAATATTGCTGCAATATTACTGCAATATTCCAAGCTGTCTGGGAAAATACACACTTTATAGCCTAGTCCAGTGTAAGAATGTTTTAAATTTTGGACTGAAAACCACATTAGATGTATTTAAATTTTTAAATAAAAATAATGGAAAAAATCTTATCACTCTCGCAACATTCTAAATGTAACACCATGCTCTATGATTACATTTCCAAGGAGAATGATCGTATCAAGTAGTAGAGTCATATATTATATAAATTTTTAGGGAAGCTGGAGAGATCAACACGAGCAAGCTTTTTGTTATTTTACGAAAATTTTCTCTACAAGTTATCTTTTTTTTTGCCATTTAGGGGTTAATATATTTTTTTTAAATACAAAGTATCGATGACTTCCTGATTGCTCGGGATCACCAAACTAAGCTTTCGCCGCTCTTGGCATCGCTTAACAGCAACGATTGTGGTGACTGTTGTTCTTGTTCTTCTCCATCCCCCCCCCCCCCCCCCCCAGGCTCCCAGGCCCAGTCATATAGAATATGCCGAAAAAATAAAAAAATTTAATATTTATTTGTTTTGCTTTTTTTTTTTACATTCTCTTATTTTGAATTAGTTTTAAGGTCTTTTTGGCATCCGAGGCCATTTAGACCCAGTCCCTATTTATTTCAATTGATTTGTATCCATTTCAAATGAAATAAATTCTTCGCAAGGGACGGGATGCGAAGCCTTGTTCAACTGTGGTATCAGAAGCCAATTGTCTACCTTGGGGCATAGGGCTTGTTTTCCTTTTAATAATCAAAAAGTTCATTATAATCAATTGTTGGGAATTTTCTGTCTTAAGTCTTTTCACAATCTTTGGTCATATAATTTAGACTTTTCGGTATCCAAATGTATCCAAATTTATTATAAATAAATATTCATTTGACTGCCTGAGATCCTTACCAGCCCCTTGGCTTTAAGACTAACACTATAGACATTTGTCAACACCTCTAGACTCTCGGCCACGAGGTGGGAAGGGGGGGGGGGGAGGGGGTTGACAATAATTTGATTATTTAATATTTTTTTTTTTTTTTTTTTTTTTTTAAACATTCACACTTTTTCTCATTCACACTCACACTCACACACACATTCACACTGTCTTTTCGGCAACTCAGGCCATATAAGACATTTACGATAACCGTTATTGAATAAATATACATATATAGGGTCCAGGCATTCTTATTTAAGCCATCTGGTATCCAATTGGCTTAAATAAAATCATCGGACTGCCTGGGGTCCGAACCCGCGACGTTTGGTATACGAGGTTAGCACGCTAACCTCTACACCACGCCCCGAGGGCTATTTAATATTTATATTTAATTGCTGATACCATTGGTCTTTTACTAGCAAATTTTGGTAATATCTAAAAATATTCAGAGATTTAACCAGGTAAATAGATAAAAAAGTTTTATATACACCTTTGGTATAATAGTGGGGTAAGTTTTCGTTTTCTTCCCCAAGAAAAGGCATTATTATATTTGTGAAGTGATAAATTTTTGTCGTAAGTTGGATTTGAACCTAAGCTCTGTTCAACTCAAGATTATAAACTCAACTGGTCCATCTCGGCTCCCCTTTTAGTATCCTCTCGACCACCACTTTTATTTTTTACCTCCCTCATTAAATCAACAAATAAGTATGATGGGACCACTTTCTCTTTAATTTGGTCTCATTTAAAATTTCTTATGCAGTTCCCAAAACATTAATTAGAAAAGCAATGAATACCAATAGAACGATTTTGCATTTTCAATTTTAAAATAAAAATAAAATTTAAAGTCAATTGTTTTCAAGTAGGTTACTCTTTTTTTTCTTTCAATATGAAGCCTTTTTGTATCACCTTTGAAGTACAAATATATAAAATAAGTTTTATACTAAAACGACTTAAAAAAATAAAATATTATATATTATTTGACTCACCACGAACCAGTAATAGGACCATTTGAAAGTTGAGTATAGTGAGATGAAAGACGACCAAGGCACAGCACTGGGGGCAAAAGAAATAGGAAATATTAGTGTAAAAAATATCTTATTTATTTCTTATAAGAATAATAATATTGACACCATCTCAATAATATTGACAGGCAGCCTCAGATTTAGCAATAAACTGAATAATTTACAGCTTAAGACCTTGCCCCAAAATGGGCCTCATTTGATTAACATGAACCGAAAAAATTTTGGTATGACTGGCACCAGTGCCGTATTACTCACTAGGCACTCTAGGCACGTGCCTATGGGCCCCAAAATTTAAAAATATTGAAAATATTTTTTTGTAAATATTAAATTTTTATTCAAAAAGTAGACTCACCGAGAACTGCAGATATTATTCAATAACGTTTTTAATTTGATATATGTTGATAAGAAAGTGAGAAAGTGTTTTTTTGACAGTTGTATATTTTGACGCGCCACGAGTTACGTCGCATCATCATAAACATCTATCAGGTCACGTGACTTTTTTTAAAGATTATAGGGACATGTGACACATCGATTCAGATGTATTTTTCATTTCAAATCGAAAGAAATATGTCTCATAACGATCAGAATAAAATGTTTATTTACTATTAAAATGTTTAAGGTCATGAAAATCCACAGTGAGAGAGCCCCTTTGAATTTACTACTGTAAATTCTTTTCTACTTTTTATTAACTATATTGTTAAAAAATTGCTGATATAATTTAGAATTTAAAAAATATTAAATTTTGTTTTTATGTGTGTATTGTGGGGTGGCCTACTAACTAGCTCCTAGTTTTTCAAAAAAATTAGTATGTAGTATTCCAACTACTGACTATATTATTTGTCATTCACTTTTTGTCTAAAACTTGTAATGTATTTAGGGCAGAGAGAAAATAAGATACGAAATGTCCACAAAATTATTGCATTTGGCCAGACCCATCCCACGAAATCTTTCAATGAAACTCGAATACCAAAAAAAAGAAAAAAGGTCAAAATCATATTCGCAACACAAAAAAATGGAGTGATTTGTTATGAGAGAAGAATTTCAAAAAAAAAAAAAAAAAGAATAGAAAAAACAGAAAAATTTGGATTAAAAAAAATTTTTATGAAAATTTATCTTTGAGTGACTCCGGGCCCTTCGGAGCTCAGATATATCCGATAATTAAA